>JAAEAF010001768.1:0-151823 GCA_011037195.1 Triatoma infestans
ACACACACACAATTTGCTAAAAACACTTTTTTTTTGACTCAGGAGTCCTCAAAACGGATATTTCCGGGGAAAACTCGATATCGAAAATTTGGCACGATTACAATACTTCCTCTTACAGTATTAAAATAATATAATAAGAATACGAAATAAAGATACAATTAATTAATAAATTATTTACAGTAACTGAAATAAGCGTTTAACTTGAACAAAAGAAAGTTTAACTAAAAAATTAAATTCTCGAATTAAATCGTGTCAGTAATTCCAATACCATGTGAAATCACTTTTTCTATCATTAGGTAAAGAACTGCTGTGTAAGACACCAGGATTCTGATAATTTTTAAAGTATCTGCTTCCAGCAAACACTAACATTTCTAAAAGTAACGACACTACAATAACACGAATTCTATGGTATTTTTACTTAAAATATACAATGATTTTATTACTGTTAAAATTCTTGCAAAAAGACAAATTAGTTTAAATACTTCGCAAATCATCACAGCGTATTAGCTAATTAAATTAACACAATTAATGATGTATATTCTGTTGCTGTTTTGATGGTTTGTTATGTTTTATGATTCGGTGAACTGATGAAGAAATTCCATTCCTTCACTTACCATCAAAACATTTTAACCGTACCCACAGAAATTCACCATAAACCCTTCTTTAAAAAATAAAGTACAGAGCCTAAAAAATATATATCACTATCTTGAAACAAAGCGTGTTTAA
Organism: Triatoma infestans; assembly: GCA_011037195.1. Lineage (NCBI taxonomy): Eukaryota > Metazoa > Arthropoda > Insecta > Hemiptera > Reduviidae > Triatoma > Triatoma infestans. The sequence continues at coordinate 727 of JAAEAF010001768.1, forward strand.
TTAATAATAATTAACTGAGTTACAAAACACTTCATTATTACTCTTTGATATACTTAACTTAAACTCATTAACTTACCAAGACAAGATGATGGTAGTCAGCCAATGCGGTTTTCTCCACAATTCAATAAAACGATGTTTCTTTCACACTTTACTACCTGTAACAGTTAATATTTATATAAGTAATGAATTTAAACTAACTTAATGTATTTTAAGATATGAAATATACGATTCTATAATAATTTAGCAATTTAATTATTACTGAAATTTTAAGGAGATAATTACTAGAAGAAGTATCAAGTTTGAAGTGGTCCGGGAACTGATGGGATAATGCAATGGAATAAATAGTTCTTGTTGAAAAATGTTACCACATCGAGCGTTGGGAGTTTCATGTTGCCGGCGGCCGCTTCAGCGCGGACGCTTGTCTTCAAAGAGTCGTTACCCCTCTCTGCGCGTCCACTTCAATGAACGGACAAACGGACGACAATCCTCAACTTAGCAATAATAATGAAAACAAACCAGTCCAGCAAATTCAGGGTTTTACGCAGTCTAAATGCAACTTCAAAGTCTCAATGCGACATCCGAAGCAGTCTGAAATCAACCCTTAACATTCTGAAATAGACCAATAAGAGTCTAAATTCAATTTCAACACTCTAATCATGATAATAACAAAGAGTCTGATAACATAATAAGCAATCAAGAACGGAACACAGATAGTGTGGGGAAGAAGCATTCAATAGTTTACTACAGTAAATAATCCACAACAAAGTTTCTTAACCAAGGAATCGCCAGCCACTTGGGAGCCCTAATCATTTTATTGGAGGCCGCGGAACGTCCAGATTGTTATAAAACTATACATATATATCGAAGCGCTAGTGCTAGAACGCAATTTTTTTTTATACGTATATTTTTCTGTGCATCCCTGACACAATCTATCCCTATTCTAAATGCGTGCAGTTTGTGCACAATCCTACTACATTTAATAATTCGCAAAGTATGTATATGTAGAAGTGAGGGGTAAAATGACTCCGTATTGACCAAATCCGCTCGAAACTAATTCATGCAATATGCATATCATATCTATTGCTGTACTAACTAAACGAGCGCAAGTTTCCATCATTATACTTGTTCATGTTAAATTGTCAACAAAACTCCAGTTACGGAAAAAGAGCAAGCAAGAAAAATATTATAAAATTTTCTAAACAAAACCAACCCATGACAACAGCAACAAATGACGCAAGCGCATGTGAATCAAAAAATAGTATTAATCATTTAAAAAAAAAGGAGCTGGTTTGGTGTAGTGGTTATGAGCATGGACTTGTAAGTGGGAGGTCCCCAGTTCGAGTCCCGCATGTAACTGCTAAATTTGTTATAAATGTTAATTTATAAAGTTTAACAACAAATGTTAACAATAAAGTTTGGGTTCCGCCCTCGTCCATGACATCTAATTTGGTAGTTCGACGTTAAGCACGCCTGAAAAAATAGGCATTTACTTTCTCTTACTCCTAGTAAAATATTGTAAACGTATCAAATTTTTGATATCGACTTTTCACCGGGAATATCCGTTTTGAGGTCCCCAGAGTCCGAAAAAGTGGTTTTTAGCAAATGGTCCGTGTGTGTGTGTGTGATGTATGTGAACAACATAGCTCAAATTCAAAAAACCGTAGAAAGTTGAAACTTGATATTCCGTTTAGTTATCACCATGGAATCTGACAGTACGTTATCTGTCAAAATTCCTTAACCGGAGGTACCACTTTACTACTTAATTTTTTTTATTCTTTTGCAATTTTCTCCAAAATGGCTCCGACGATTTTCTTTAAAATTGTGATATCAACTACAAATACAGAGGGCTACAACTTTTATTTGAACTGTTTCTTGGGAACATTCATTTAAGGGCATTTTTGTGGGAGGGGTGGGATTAGGTTTTCCTCTAATGTGCTATTTCAGTTTATTAGACAATTCTGTCATCTAAATAATGTTAATTAGAATTAAATATGGTGTTGAAATTCCGAGTTTGAAAAAAATCGGATAACCGAAAGTGCTTTCACTTTACCACCCTTTACTAAATGATTTTTTTCACTTCTTCACGATTTTCTCAAAAATGGCTCCGTGGATTTTCATGAAACTTCTTACATAAACTAAGCATACAAAGATCAATAACTTTTATTTGAACCTTTTCTCTGGGAAAATTCATTTTGAGGGCTGTTTTAGGGGAGGAGGGTTATGTTTTTCACTAAAGTGCTATCATAGTTGATTATACAATTCTATCATCTAAACAAAATTAATCAGAAATAAATAGATGGTCAAAATTACGTGTTTTAAGAAATTAAATACACCGGAAGTGCGCTTTTACTGAACAATTTTTTCACTTTACGATGAATTTCATTAAATTTGGTAAACATACTATAAAATTATAATTTGTCAATTATAATTTTGAGAACTGGTACAAGAAAAAGTTTTGTGAGTGTTTCACACTAGATTCTTTTTTCTTTATAGCTCAGATTAACTATATAAAATATTGAATAATATGTTAGAAATACATTATTTTTTGAATTAAAAAAAAAAAAAAAAAATTTAATGCGCAATTTGATAATTTATAAAATATCTCATTTTCACTGGAAATTCGTGTTTTGAAACAAATTGTTTTTAGAAAATGGTGTGTGTGTGTGTGTGTGTGTGTAAAGTTATTTCGAACGTATTTACTTGGTGGGTGATAATGACAAGTGCCTTAGTAGCGACATCCAGCGGCTGCCTTGAGAACTATGGATCTGGCGGGTTTTGACTTGTAAGCGGAATTTTGCAGGTGATTTTTTTTCATTGATTTAACGTGTTTTGAGGTAGAAGCTCTTAGCCATCGGTAAAGGGCTATTAGAACTTGTAAAGTTTGAATAAAAGCGGATCGTGCGGGTTTTGATTCTCAATGACTCATATATATATATATATATATATGTATCGCACTTCAAGATAAGCTCATAAGTACCCAACACTAACATTTCATCATTATCATTCATCACTTGCTAGTGATAAGCCAAAGCTCTAATCATACCTATTTCACGAAAGAAGGCAATCATAACCAACATAATTAGCTAAAGATAGAAAACTAATTGAAAAGAAGTCAGAATCCAATTTTCGTCAACCAAAGCGTGAACTAGTTTTGAAAGCTTGATCAATGTTCAAACAATGAGTTCACAACAAGAAAGTCTGTCCAGAAACTTGGAAAAGAAAATCGCACAATGTTTCCTGAAGACGTAAAACCTCTTCCATATCGGCAGTATCCTCTTTCAAGACTCACTCTTTTTCTACAAAAAAAAAAAAAAAAAAAAAAAAACTTCAGTGTTCAGTGAGTCTAACGGGCATTCTAATAGTAACCTGGCATGCTTCAGTCTCAGCAAACCGGCCCAAAAGGTGAGAACCTACGTTATTCTGTGAGAGTAAAATTTCAATGCCTCCAAGCATTCAAGTTTGTCTAGTAGTGATTATTTCTTCTTGTTATATATTGAAATTTGAAATTATATATAATATAAGGTTGTAAAAAAGAAAATATGACAAGGATTTCTGGATTGCAGAAGCCAGCCATGACCCACCAATCACTTGTTGATTATTCATAGAATATTAAAGCTGTTCTCTGCTGGATTATCTGGAATGATGTTGGAATGGAGAATATCCATTTAGTAGGTTGGAATCGACTAGTTCATTTAGTGAGTTGATGGGATTTCTTGTCTAGGATTCAGGTGTCTTTTATCAATGAATAGTCACCATGGTAACGCATTCTGTCGTAAGTTTGGAATAGGTTCTGATTATTTACATAGGTGGGAGGATTTTGCGGCCGCCCACAATTAGTGTTAAATATTCGTACCATTGATTATTTTAAATTCTATTTTATTTAAGTACTTTCGTAATTAATTATAAAAAAAAAAAAAATCACAGAGATGAACCATAATTTCCAGATTATTATGGGTAAATCTGCCTTAGAAAAAGATAATAATATTTATTATCACATATCAAAATATATCCCAGTTCTTGAAGCAGTATCCCACATTCGGGAATAATTGGTTTCTCGTCCATGCTTCCTGAATTATTTTTGGATTTTAGCCAACTTTTAAGCTTCTTTGAAGCGTACATTATTATTACATCATGTAGATTACATTGAATTAATAAAATATATATTTTCTTAATAAAATACCATATTTTCTAGAAAATAAACTTAATTAATATAAAATATAATAATTTCCGATTCATTTATTATTCAATTCATTATTATTGCATGAACATTTATTGAATCAAATTTAAAAAAAAAACAATATTTCAACAAAATGGGTAGACCATTTATCTTAGCCTTAATATTAGTGTATATTTATGATTATTTTTTTTAGTTTTTGCAAAACAAATACGCACAAACACACATACAAACAAATAACAACATTGAACAAACAATCAATAGCTTCCTTTAACAACAAATCAAATGTTTTTTGTTTTCCTTTATACCATGTGTCCCAATCTTCAGAATTTTATCACTACGACTAGATAAATCATTACTATAGACAATGTAAATATTGTACTACGAAATATAATAAATCTAATATTATAAGTAAAATTATTTACTAACTTTGAAATTATTGTAGAATATTTTGGTTTATGTGTAGGACAAAAAAATCTATGTGTTAGGAATTTTAAAGCTCTTCTCACAAACTTTATTTGATGAATTTCTTTCAATCTCGTAATTTTGAAAAGATTTGAATGAGTCAAAAAAAAAGAAAAAAGCGTACAGAAGAAACCAACCGAAATAAAGTGTTAACAGAAGTAAACTTCAAGAATTATTTTTATTTTATTCGAAATTTACAACGGCAACATAGAGCCTTGAGCAACTATGAAGATCTATGTAAAAAAATGTATATGTAAAGGAAAAAAAAAAATAAGAAAATATAAAAAAATAAAAGTAAAAAATCAATTTCCACTGACCGTCACTAGCACTAACACTCTAGTGGATGTGGCGAGGCCACTGGCGTTTAAGCCTTCTAGGATGGTTATTGGGTAGAGTGCGGGATGAGAGGCGTCGGACTAGAATATTAGGGCGTGAGGATAGGTTACTATGGAATTTCTTATATCTAACTTTAGTTACTTGTGGTAGGAAAGGAATTTTTAGATCGTTGTGAATGGTTTGATTGGAAACATAATAAGGAGCGTTAACTATTGTTCGAAGGATCTTGGATTGTAGGGATTGAGGTTGGAACGCTTGGCTGAACCTCACAATTAGATGCCATATGTTCAGATGGGATTGATGAATTAAGTGTAAATTAATCGTTTGTTTTCTAGTGACAGTCTAGGAGTCGTTTTAGTTGTCTGTAGCGAGTGTTCATTTCTTGTCTTTGCAGTCGTGTATGGGGGTTCCAAGTAATTCTTTTGTCGATGTACACACCGAAGGTAGTGGACATCATCAGAGAATATAAGAGGAGACTGCTTGTAGAAGAGTGTGGGAGAGGAATTTAAGAATTAAAAAGTAAAATTATTTCAAATTAGTAATAATAATCTGGTATTTTATCTGTCCCGTCGTAGCATGCATATTCCTTTTGTTCCTAACCGGTTTCGGATTTTCAGCAATCATTTGAGCAAATTCACCAAGTTCCTGTAGAGAGTTCATTTCATTGCAATGTTTCTGTTACACTCGACACTTGTTGGCTTGTTGATTTTATGTGGTTATCATAAAATATTAAATAACCTCCCGCATATACATACAACCAACAAGCCATCAAGTGCCAAGTGTAATAGAAACATTTTATTGAAGTGAAATCTCTATATGAATTTAATAAATTTACTCTCACGATGGATGAAAATCCGAAGCGCATGCGACGACGGATATAATACCATATTTTATTATTCAACATTGCGGACCCATCCACATATTTAGTAATAATAAATTAGGAAACACTCGGACGACATCCTCTTACTGTAAATTATAGCAGTTGATAGAATTTCATCAAATTTGTAAGTTTTTATTAAACATTAGCCTGACCTTAATACAAATTTGGCATTTTGAGAAACTGAATATTTTATTAGTAGATAATTTGGTCATAGTTGCTACCTGAATATGACAAATTGTCATCAACAAGCAGCGTTTTTGTCAGTCTCTGATAATTGTGATTTTTTTTTTACCAATTTGATGTTACTTTGGGCGTCCCTCTAGGTTCCCGTTTAGGACCTTTACTCTTTTAGATTTTAATGAATGATATTACTGAAATTATCAAGGACAGCAACGTTAAACTGTATCTCTTTGTTGACTATTTGAAAATTTATTTTAAAATTATAACTTTTTATGAAGATTCCCAAACATTACAAAACTATTTACATAAAATTTCAGTGTGATATTCAAAAAATTATATTAAACTTAATACTGAGGCGTGCAAAAATTATGACTGTTCATAGAATTGAGAAACCGTTACCATTTAACTATAGTATATATAATGGTACCGCAAAGATAATGCAACCACAGCAGAGAGAAGAGAGGCCCTCTCTGGTTAACAGAGACTACTCTCTGACTTAGGCAGGCTAGAGTGGGAGAACCTGTGTATATAAGCCACTCGGAATCTATCTAGAGGATATCTATCAGATACAACCATTCAACTGTACATCGCATCGTGTCATATGTTTACTCTCACCATTCATTCTATCATTTTCATTAAAGTCCAGTGCAATTAGTGTAAACTTAGCTACGTGTCTTCATATCTCGTTCATTCAATCAAACCTAATTTCTCTCCTCAACAACTCCATTATTTATTTCCAACGATCCCACTGAATAGGGAACCCGGATTAGATAATGTCTCGCCATTCTCATAGACCCGATAAGATCGCTTTGGGGGATTTCAACATCCAAAGTATAATGTTATAAATTTGCTACCCGAATTCTATTTGTATTTGCAGAATCATAAATATTACGATTCCACTCATTGAAACCTTATATTACACTATTTGTCTAATATTATGATTCGTCCCAGTTCGTCCGTTTTTCGTCCCCATCATTCAGACCTCACCCATTTACGAAGAATCGAATGTTGCAAAATCATTTCCTTAGGTTTATTTAAGACTGATTAATAACTGTAATGCTGCATAGATTGTAATAATCAACTATGAGTACGGCACTTTAAGAAACTGTAACCCACCCTTCCCTAAAAGTGCCCTTAAATGAATTTTCCCAGAGAAATGTTTTAAACAAATAGTGTAGATCTTTGCATGTTTAGTTTATATTAGACGTAAATTGACGGAGTCATTTTTGAGAAAATCGCAAAAAAGTGAAAAAATCATTTAGTAAACTGATAAAGTATTTCCGGTTATCCGATTTTTTCAAAAACTCGGAATTTCAACAACATACTCAATTCTAATTAATATTATTTAGATGGCAGAATAGTCTAATAAACTGAAATAGCACTTTAGATGAAAACCTAACCCCACTCCTCCCCAGAAGTGCCCTTAAATGAATTTTTTCGGAGAAATATTTCAAATAAAAGTTGTACTGTGAGTACGTGTATTGGATATAGCATTTGAAGAAACGTTGGAGCCCATTTTTGAGAAAATCGCAAACGAAAAAACCAACTCGTAAAGGGGTACTATCCGTTGAGAAATTTTGACAGAATGAACCCACTGTCGATCCATGGGTGATAACTAAACGAAAATCAAGTGCGAACTTTCTACGCTTTTCGTTTTTGAGCTATGCTGTTTACATATAAATATATACACACACACACCATTTGCTAAAAACCACTTTTTTGGACTGAGGGGACCTCAAAACGGATATTTCCGGTGAAAACTCAATATCGGAAATTTGACACAATTACAATATTTCCTCTTACTAGGAGTAAGAGAAAGTAAAAAACGTGCCTGGAATCTCCAAAGTAGATTTATGAGGTGATCCGACGATACAAACTGGTACTATGATTAACAGCCATTCCCAACTACCACTAACTAATGAATGACTTATACACACCACTATAATAAAACCCAATTGGGCATACCAAATTGATCTATGGGGTTCAGCCAAGCGTTCCAAATCCCAACCTGTTCAAATAATCCAATCCAAAATCCTCCGCAGAAATTGTCAGTGCTCCATACTACGTTTCTAATCACTCCATTCATTGAGATCTAGAAATATTTCGTTTGTCCAAAAAAAAGGCCAAATCCTGTTCGTTATTCTATGTTCCATGTGAACCTGTTCACCCACTATAATCTCTTTATCCGCTCTTACTTACAATTTTTATTGTTTTGCTCTTCAAAACCAGTTCAAATAGTAATAATTGAAACATTTGAAACAAATTAATAAAAAAAACAAAAAATGGAACATGTAAATGCACTTTATTTGATGGGAATATTATGTATCATTAAGTTTATTATTGCGGTTTTATATTTTAAAAAATGTATTTTATGCGTAATATGTAAAAATGGGTTTTAGACTATTATCCCTACAAGGTTTTAGAAAACAAATGTTATATATTGGGGGGTATATTAAATACGTGAATTATTAATTAATTATTATAATTTATAATTAAAATCTTCTCGAAAGGGATCTCGTGAGGTCTGTGTCCACCTGAACTAGAAGAGGATGTAAGATAAAAAATACATAGTGATATATATATATTTAATAAATAAATAAGTAAAAATAGATATATAGAATAAAATTTTGTCTTATGTTAAGATGAAGAATTAATTTTTAATAAGACTTACATACAAAAGTTGTTGAAGGTTGGGTTTACACTGTGTCACTAGTATACATTTTCACATTACATTTAACCTAAGACAAGATTTTATTCTATATATCTATTTTTATATTTTATTTATTAAATATACATATCGCTCTATGGAATTGTAATCGTGTCAAATTTTCGATATCAAGTTTTCACCGGAAATATCCGTTTTGAGGAACCCTCAATCCAAAAAAGTGTGTGTGTGTGTGTGTGTGTGTGTGTGTGTCTGTGTGAACAGCATAGCTCAAAAACGAAAAGTCGTAGAAAGTTGAAACTTGATATTACATTTAGGTATCACCATGGGGTCTGACACTACGTTATCTGTCAGAATTCCTTAACTGGAAGTACTACTTTACTAGTTTTTTTTTTTACGTTTTTCCGATTTTCTCAAGAATGGCTCCGACGATTTTCTTTAAAATTGGTATATCAACAACATATACAATGTGCTACAACTTTTATTTGAAACATTTCTCCGAGAAAATTCATTTAAGGGCAGTTCTGAGGGAGGGGGCTGGTATTAGGTTTTCATCTAAAGTGCTATTTCAGTTTATTAGACAATTCTGTCATCTAAATAATGTTAATTAGAATTAAATATGTTGTTGAAATTCCGAGTTTGAAAAAAAATCGGATAACCGGAAGCGCGTTTACTTTACCACGTTACTAAGTGATTTTTTCACTTTTTCGCGATTTTCTCAAAAATGGATTGGACGATTTACTTGAAACTTCGCATATAAACTAAACATGCAACCATCTACATCTTTTATTAGTGACATTTCTCTGAAAAAATTCATTTAAGGGCACTTTTAGGGGAAGGATGGTGGTTACAGCTTCCTCTGAAGTGCTATCATAGTTGATTATACAATTCTATCATTCAAACAAAATTAATTAGAAATAAATAGATTGCTAAAATTCCGAGTTTCAAGAAAATTAGTAAACCGGAAGTGCGCTTTTATTGGACAGTTTTTTCAGTTTTCGACGAATTTCATTAAATTTGGAACACAAACTATAGCATTTGTCAATTATAATTTTGTGAACAGGAGTAAGAGAAAGTTGTGTGAGTGTTTCACACCAGATTTGTTTATTTTACATCCTCTCCTAGTTCAGGTGAACACAGACCTCACGAGATCCCTTTCGAGAAGATTTTTAATTATTAATTATAATAATTAACTATTAATTAACGTATTTAATATTTAATATACCCCCCAATACATAACATTCCACAAGTCCTTGCATTATTTTATTGAAAGCCGAATCATTGAACCACCCTTCAACTCATTCAAATAAAAAAAACAAAAAAAAAAATTGCACTCCTTCTCTTCTCGAGAGGCCTTTTGTTCCTATTCACTTCAGAAAAAAAAAATATTTATTACAAAAGAATGCTATGATATTGTTAATTGTTGATTGTTTAACCCCTATATTAGAAGATGAATTTAGGGAATAAAATGAAAAAAACGTAATTGTATCGAAAAAATTGAAACAGTGCAACGGCTAAATTGCAAATATGTTTATTTGGTTAAATTAAACTTTATTAGGTCTTAGCAAATGTTGCAAGAAAACAAAATAAATAATAATAAATTTATACAGTTAATTAATAAGTAATAAGTAAAACACCTCATTATTTATTTTATAAGGTAACCAGTAAAAGCTACTTTACATTAGAGGGCCAGTTATATAGAATTATTAATGTAAACACCCTACCATCTTGGGTCTCTGTTTGTGAATTGTTTATATTTAATTCTGTATTTGTCCAGTCAAGATTAATGGTTTTTCTTTTAAGTCTTATTATTTTTTTTTTTGTTTCGCAAGCCTAATATTCTCCAGATACTTATAATCGGTAGGGAAGAAAACAAAAATTATGTGATGGTAGCTTAGTGGTAGCGCGCTGAACTAGCAACGAGAAGCTCCGGTACTTTGATTTTCTCTTCCTAGGAGCCTTTACGGCTAACCTGTCTCGTGATGGACAATGTTGTATGTAACGAGAGAACACTGTCCATGTTTATATATCAACAATAACTTATACTTATACTTTTACTTTTCAAATTATTGAAATTGAGTTTTGCGTCTGAAATACGAGGCATGTCTAGTAAGTAAGTGTACTGAGGCTCTCACGGCCGGAGGGATTTTGTTTTCGACACGTTGGCTACATTGTCGTGTAGCCTGATTCCTCCCCTCCGCAACGAGACCGTTTCGAGGTAAGTACGTTGAGAACTGTCGACGCGACAGTACGTTTCGTGAAAAATGTCAATCCAATCTCCCGCTAAGTTGAATCGAGTGGAGGCCGGGCAACAGTTTTTGAGACGCTACAAACTCCATGGAGATGAATTTCTCCGCTCCATCATTACTGGAGATGAAACTTGGGTTGCACACTACACACCTGAAACCAAAAGGCAGTCTCAACAGTGGCGTCTCACCTCTTCACCCTCCGCCAAAAAGTTCAAAACCACAATTTCAGCCAAGAAAATCATGGCATCCGTGTTTTGGGACTGTCAAGGCATAATTTTAATTGAATATATGCCTCAAGGGGAGACCATCAACTCTGCAAGATACTGTGAGACCCTAAAAAAATTTGCGGAGGGCGATTCAGAACAAAAGGAGAGGCATGCTTTCAGTAAAAATGTTTTTACCCAAAAGTTTTCGGGTCCTTTAAGTAAAAATGTTTTTACGAAAAAATGGTCTATAAATTAGTGTGTGTGTATGTATGTATGTATGTGTGTGAGTGTGTATATGTGTGTGTATGTGAACAGAATATCTCAAAATCGAAAATTTCCAGAAACCTGAAGCTTGTTTATTTTCCATTTAGTAGGTACCAAAAATGCCTCTCATATGAAGATTTCAGGCAATCCTTCCAATCCATCCATCATTCTTGAATGCAACTTTACTGAATAAATTATACAGTTTGCCGCGATTTTTTTCAAAAATGACTGTAACGATCACGTGTATTAATCTATTCGCCTAAATATCAAATGCTGTGTCCAGGAAAGTTGATTTTTTGACTTTGAATAAACGGCAGAGTAAGCTTTGTGTGGTTCTATCGCCTAAATTAATATAAGAAGCATTTAGATTCATTAGAAGCATTGATGTGATTCCATATTTCAATAAAATCGATTAACCGTGTAATAGGATCCGAAGAGCAGAGGGAAACACAAAATTGACAATCCAGTTACTCGCTAATTAGACCAGGATGGAAGCCTCTGTATAATGCAGCCGACTAACCTTACAAAGGAACAGTTTTTACTACAGTTTACAACCAGTACACAATAAGTCAGCAACCTTTCTCATCGAGAGATGTATATCTCTCACTACCTATCTTCTATTGTAAAGTCCTTGCAGTTTGTACGTTCTCTCATTATACAGTGTTCAGCATATATTGTAATCTTGTACGCGCATAAGGCGCTACAAGGCCCGAGAATTAAGAAATTGGGAGAAAGGCGAGTGAGAGTCGGACCGTCTCCCCACTCCAGCAGTTGAGTATGAAAAGCTCGAGTGGCATCTACTATCGAAGAAGCTCACTAAAACCGTTTGCAGGTGAAATTGTGAAACCGAAAGTTTTCCGTTAACTGTCATACAAGGCCTTTTCGGACATGTAATAAATTTCGATGAGTTTCGTATTTCTCTCTTTTTGTATATATCTGTATGTATGTTTCATCATATAACATTTTCTTTTGGAAAGGTATACCTTCCTTATTATTTTCATTACCTTTTGATTGGAAAATATATTTAGGTATAATTGAACTTGCGTGGACAGTTTTCATTGCCTGTTAGACTGCCTGAATGAAGAAAAGTTTGTTTCCTCTAACTCTCTCTTTATTTCTTCTGATTTTAATTAATTTTCTTTTATTTAAATCACTGGCTGAAAAGCCTGGCGCCCGACTACCTGAATATCTGAGAAATTTTCAAAATAACCGGAACCTGGTTATAATATTCTAGTTTATTTCATTTTATAACCCCATTCTCTCTCCTTCTCACATCCATTATAAACCGGAAGTGCGTCTTTGCAGAATAGGTTTTTGAGTTTTTTGCAATTTTCCTCGAAAACGACTATAACGATATTTTCTTTAAACTTGGAATACTAACTGCACAGACATAAACCTATCATTGTTGTAATGACATAGCAATGTCAAAGCCTTCACAAAATATAACAAAAGGAAAGAATAATTTATAACTAGTGGCCCCACAGCCAGTCGTTGCCTTTTCAATACAAAGGTATCAAAGACAAGCACCGATAAAGCCCTGTCTATTGAACAGAAGCCACCTGGTCTTTGAAAGTCGCGATGGGCGACCAAATCTGGCCACTGACCTGAATCACTGGTCGCCGACCTAACCAAGGTCGCACGCTACTAGAGACGTCTTAGTGTGAGAACTTACTTACACACTTGACAGTGTGTGAGTAAGACTAATATAAACTTCGCCCCACTGGAAGAGGGGATCATTATATCATCATCATTATATCAGTAGCTACAGTATCATCAGTATCACCAGTATATCATTATATCACTATACCTTCAGTCTATCAGTATATATCATTACAGTACGAGAGCGCATCCCTATACAAAGTTAAACTTATAATTATTTTCATAGTTGTGCATATTAGTTTATTTATTTTAATCATTTTAAATTATTTGTTGTTTATCTCCTATTTATTTCTAATTATTTCATGTTAATAGTTACCATTTCTCACATTTAAATTATTGTAAAAATATAGTCTATTTTTATAAATTCAGTGTTAGTAATTCAAGCAATAACTCTCTAAACTAACTTCCGCCTAATAAATCCCTCTTCAAGACATCTAACTCCATACCTTAGGAATCACGACAATTGATTCCACTAGATCTGGTGGCAGCGGTGGGATCCGATACATCCGATAATTGATTCCACTACATTGTTTATCAGCCTTTTCAAACTTAAAGAATTCACGTCTTAGTGGGCATAATTATTGTGGACATAGATCTTCTCTTTCAGGCATAAAATAGTATGAGTTATTGTTATAATACTTTCACCAACATGACAGAACGGTTTATAGTCTAAATAGAACATTTCGGCCCAAATTTTAATTGTCCTTCTTAGAAAAATGTAATATATATCTAAGAACAAAAATATTTTAACATAGCATTTTCAGTTGCTCCGTAGATATACAATATTTCAGAAATTATAACTTAACAATGTTCAGCACTTCGGCGCTTTCAGTAGCGTGAGAGGGGCTTTTGGAGGAATAGGATGGGAGGGATTGGTGTAGTATTATATTTCTATCGTTAACATTATTAGTATCTTATTCCATAAACAAATTCTATGATTACCAATTAATACAAAATTAGAAAGAAAATAAGACACCCATTTTACAATTTAGCCATATTATATATATATATAACTTATATCTTATATATCTTACTATATATAGATATTAGATATCAGATTTAGTATCTGGCACTCCACAACGACTGCACACCATTCCCGGACAACATCCATTCCCTATAGTTTACCTCTATATATTAGGTCACTTATTACTCTGAAGCGACTGCGAGGGCACAGTGGCATCGCACTCGTTATCCCTCAGACAAAAGGTTATTTAACCAACTCACTAGACAACTCACTGACCAATTACATAAATACTATGACGACCAATACTCCACATATACGCTTTCTCTTACAACCCAAGACAATTCACTACATCCACTTCGACAGACTGAAGGCACATGGGCTACATCCGATGACGAGAAAGCCCATTGCTTCGCCTTCTATCTCTTCCAACTTTTTACTCCCCATCCTGATATAGAAGACCCCCTACATTCTGAAAACATCAACAATGAGCTTGACATCCCACTTCCACTTTTTCCTCCGCCAAAACCTATTACTCCAAAAGATGTAAGGCTAGCCATTCGAAATCTACCCAAAAGAAAAATGCCCTGGGTATGACCTAATCACCCCCCATAACCTTTTTCAGCTCCCACCCAAGGCTATCATTTTTCTTACATACCTGTACAACGCTATCCTTAGAACGACTCACTTTCCTACCCTTTGGAAACTTTCCTCTATCTGCATGATTCTTAAAACTAAGAAACCTGTCCATTCCCCTTCTTCCTATCGATCTATCAGCTTACTTCCGTTACTTGGAAAAATTTTTGAAAAACTCCTACTATCCCGTCTCCAAACTTTAATAAATCCACTTTCCTTCATACCTAATCACCAATTTGGATTCCGTAACTGTCACTCTACCATATCAGGCACATAGAGTTGTAGACATCATCGCTATCTCCCTTGAGCAGAAGCATTACTGCCCGGCAGTTTTTCTTGACATCCGTCAGGCTTTCGTTCGGGTTTGGTATCCGGGTTTATTGTGGAAACTCAGGGCATCCTCCCCTCCACATACTACCTCATCCTTAAATCATATCTCTCCGATCGCCATTTCCTGGTTGTCCAAGGCACTTCCTTTTCTCCTGTATTTTCCATCCTCGCTGGCGTCCCAGAGGGGAACATATTTGCTCCTCATTTATTCACAGTATAAACGGTTGATCTCCCATTACATCCCAACACTACCACTTTCACCTTCGCCGATGATACGGCTATCCTATCCTCTAATAGTGATCCCGTCATGGCTACTCGCCATCTTCAAACCCACCTCAATGTCCTCGAACCCTGGCTCCGCAAGTGGAGAATCAAGGTTAATCAACACAAATCCAAGCACATAGTCTTCACATTAAACCAAAAAAACCCTTCCCGCCATTCAATTTAACCATAATTTTCTCCCTTTGTAACCCAAATCCGCTATCTCGGACTCCACCTAGATGGACGGAACCCTCATACTCGACTTAAACGAAATGAACTAAATTACCGATATAGAATGCTAAAAAAAACTACTAGACAAACGCTCAAAACTTATACACTCCACAACAAAAGACAACTGTACAATTCTCTACTAGCTCCTATTTGGACATACGGACTCGAATTATACGGGACTGCCAAAAACACAAACCTGTACCGCAATCAATCCCTACAGTCTAAAATCCTACGCACCATCGTCAATGCTCCCTTCTCTACGTCTCTAACCTCACTATCCACACTGACCTAAAAATTCCCTTCGTCTCCACTTTAGGCAAATCCCGCTACCTAAAATTCCGTTCCAAATTATCTTCTCATTCCAATCCCCTAATCCAAGCCCTCTGTACTTCCACTCTCCCCACAAACTCGCCAAGACGACTAAGGCGTCGATGGCCGCGCGACCATCTAAATACATAACGACGGCTGTCTTGAGATACAGTCGTACACACTAAGGCCTTAAAGGCGTATTACGACTGCTATCGCTGGATAGCCGTCGTTTACAACTTCAAGTCAGGGTGTGCGCGCTAGCGCGTACTTTCATTTCATTATTCATCTGTTTTACTTGTTGCATGGTTGTAAAATCTTTAAATAAATAAATAAATAAATAAATAAATTGTATTTTAAAAACTGTTTTTAAAATACAATTAAAAAGACCAGTCAGTGTATAAACTGAATTTGCTCTGTGCAAGTCTGTGTTATCACACTGTTTGGCAAACGCATTCTGAAAATGGGCGGACGTCCGAAACCGGTCGGTGACCACAAAATGAAGCAGGCTACCACGGAAAATGTCTCTGATGCTTCACCACCTTGTTTATTGCCCATTTCTCTCTCTTCCCTGCTTGAAGACTCACTGAAAAGTTGAAGCGCCTAAACGCTGAAGTTATCCATAGCTGCTATGCTCAACATGAATGGTTACATACATATATATACACGGATGGTTCTGCGTCAGCTGTGGATGCCTGGCTTAAAGTGGTACAGTGTTTAAGTGGACCACTGCGGATCGCTGGGAGGCCATGGCGAGATTGTGGCTGTAGATTGGGCTGTCCATAATTTTAAACTCTCGTCCTCCTGGCAAAGTTGTGTTTTTCATAGACCCTAAGCCACTAAATTCAGGCACTATGCTTCCATTCCAATACTGATAGTGGACGTGTTCTGTGCGCCCGTAAAAAGAAAAATCCATGAAAGTATGGAGGGAAGCTGGACTATTGTTTTGCAATGGATTCCCTGTCACTGTGGCACCACTGGGGATATAAAAAGGCCGACAATCTGGCCAAAAAGAGGCAGCCTCTTACGCTCTTCTACAGAAGCTATCAGCTACAAAAGCCCTGCCCTGAAAAATATGCCGCAGCAATTTCTGCCTTCTGACTGGGCACGACTATTTCCAGACTATTGCACGACTATTTTTCTGTCTGGAGGAGTCTATGGAAGGTGTACATCTAAGTACTTGCCAGCCTCTGGGTACTCTGGGCGTAAAAGTTTATAGGAATGATATGGAGAAATACTCCGCAATATATTGGACTGCTAAATACATGATGGCTGAAAAAGCCTTGCAAAATGGCGTCAAAAAAAAAAAGTAGAGTAAGAGAAATTCAAGTGAGTGTTTCACACCAGATTTATTTTATTTTTTTTGTTAAAGCAACTTCTACAAAAAGTTTGAAAAAAGTTGACTGCATTTGAAAAAGTTGCGAGAGAATTTCAATCTATGCCTTAGGATTTAAAATATTGTTTTTAATCTAGTTTAAGTAATAATAAATTTTAACTAACAGAACATTTGTGTGGAAAAAAAAAAAAAACGAGAAAAAAAAAAAAGAAAGTGAAATACCAAAATAATATTATGTACGTAACATAATGTATATATATTATATACATAAGGGAAATGTAATTTATACAAATGACTGTAGATGGTAAACATCCATTTATTAATATCACGCTCGAAAGCTTCTTAGTACCATATATGTGCACGTATTCCATATTTTAGGATATTAAAAAAAGTGGGTCACATTGTAAGTGGAAATAAGACTTAATCCCTATGTAAGGGGGTACGTATTGCAATGATCCTTTCTAAGCCAATCCTACTAATTTACCAATTTCTATCTATTTATACGACCTAAAGTCTATTATGAATAATAAAATTTGATTTTAGAGGTTTTTTTTTTTTAAGCGTTTTGCGTGTTTATACCATTGGAAAATACACGATTTTGGATTGTTTTAAATGGAAAATACACAAAAATTTTATAAATCTTCTCTTACGTTAATAATAAATTACAATAATTACATTGTAGTCCAGAAGATGTGGTCATTAACATTGCAAAAAAAAAAGTATAAAATTTAAAATTTTACATCACCAACTCCTCAGAATAACCAGCAATTAATTATTACTTTTTTTTTCTTCTTTTTTTAAGGAGATTTGCACTGCGACTTGAAAGATCTATTGTGCCCCACCCCCGGAGCCTTCTCAGTGCACTGCCGGCCTCTGAGCAGTGTTCTCTAGCTACAGACAACACTGCTTATCACCGGACAGTGAGTTGTAGAGGCTCATAGAAAGAGAAATCTAAGGGAAGCACAGCTGGATTCGAAACCGGAAACTCCGTGTCTGTCTCCAGTACGCTAATCGCTTACCTATTCCCTTCCTCACAGCTCAGTTCTATCAAATATTAGGGTTTTTTCTATATTTAGTTATTTCATAGGTGCCTACTTAATTATAATTAACATTCTCTACTAGAAACTGCCTCTATGTTTAGCCATTATTGACGAATCTGTATAATAATACCCAATTCTGATTGTTGAGACACCGTGTCATTTCCAGAAGAGAAGGACTATTTTTGGCTTAAAAAGTACGTCCAATTTCTGTCAGCGCTGGCTATAATGTGAATGGTGTTCTGGTTATACTTGCCTGGTGACGGGATTACCACGATTATCAAATTAGACGGTGTTTGTGTGCGAGTGTGCGTACGTGGGCCAGCATCATTCAGAACCGGAAAATCGCAGAAACTTGGTATTTCCATTTGTGCTGGGCAATGTCTATAATGTGAATGGTGTTCTAGTTATAGTTGCCTGGCATCAGCGTTACCATAATCATCTAATTAGACTGTGTTTGTGTGCGAGTGTGTATACGTGTGACAGCATAATTGAGAACCGGAAAATCGCAGAAACTTGGTATTTCCATTTGTGCTGGGCAATGGCTGCAATGTGAATGGTGTTCTGGTTATACTTGCCTAGCGTCTGGGTTACCATGATTATTACAAAGTGGTCAGAGTTTGTGGTAAGTGTGCGTACGTGTGACAGCATAATTCAGAACCGGAAAATCGCAGAAACTTGGTATTTCCATTTGTGCTGGGCAATGGCTATTATGTGAATGGTGTTCTGGTTATACTTGCCTTGCGTCGGGGTCACCATGATTATCAAATTGGTCTGTGTTTGTGTGCGAGTGTGCGTACGTGTGCCGCATAATTCAGAAACGGAAAACCCGTTCTGCGGCATAGCAAGATGCCTCTGAGGAGTGCATCCATCAGCACCTGGATGCACGATCAATCACGACAATGAGAGAACTGGCCGGGAGAATGTAAATAGTTAATGAGATGTGCTGACAATTTTGTAACGGCAAGAGAGAACACAGGCCCGACCGAGAGAAAAAATGCCCTCTCTGGTGCTCTCTTACTTAAGCAGGCTAGAGTGGGGAAAACCTGTATATAAGCCAGTGAGAGACCTATCTATCAATCAGATTCAACCATATACTTCGCATCGTGTCATATCTCTACTTCCACCTTTTATTCTATAAAAATCATTACAGTCCAGTGCAGTTAGTGTAAGCTTATAGCTATATTATAACAGTGTCTTTCATATCTCGTCTAATTAATCAAACCCAATTTTTCTCCTCATCAATGGCAAGAGAGAACACAGGCCGATAGAGAGAAAAAAGGCCCTCTCCTGGTGCTCTCTCACTTAAGCAGGCTACAGTGGGAAAACCTGTATATAAGCCAGTAAGAGAGCACAGAGAGGGCCTTTATTTTCTCGGTCGTGCCTGTGTTCTCTTTGCCGTTACAATTTTAAAGACTTCGTTGAGTTTGCACGTGAAGTAGCGGTAATGCGCCGGAATAGACGGGATATGTAGAGGTCCGCCTCCACGTGGCAGGGATGGAAATTTGCCTACTATGTAGGCAAGGCTAAGTGACCATAGGCACCGGTTTTGGCGCTATGCGCTAAGTACGGTGGCTAAAAGTCTGCACTAATTTTGAATTTTGAATTTTGTCCCCCTCACCATTTCTGTAAGGACAAATGAGCAATGAAGTGTAAAGATATATATGTAAATTCCAATATACTGTTGTCTAATGATTATGTCCAGTGTGGCTTTCGCTCAAATAGAACCACCCAAGACCTTATATTCACCTTAAGGCAGATTATGGAAAAGAATATTGAATATGATAAAGAGGTGCATCTGTGTTTCATAGACCTTTGTAAAGCGTTCGATAGAGTACCACGGTCAATGATATGGGAAATTCTGGCGAAGAGAAATGTTAATAAGGCCTTAATAGAGAGGATTAAAAGTTTCTACAGAAATTGCCGCAATTACGTAAGGACATCCAACCTGTCATCCGAAGTATTTACAACTACGGCAGGAGTTAGACAGGGAGACAGTTTAAGTCCCTTACTTTTCATAATATTTATGGACGACATACTAAAAGCCTGCCAAAATAAAACCAAGAATTTCCAGTTGGGATACCGGAATTTACAACCGGTAACATTCTCTTCCCTGATATATGCAGATGACCTGGTTTTAATAGCAGACTCTCAGGCGAAGCTCCAACATAACATCAATGTGTGGGTGGAAGAGCTAGAAAAGAAAAATATGGAAGTGAGTTTAGAAAAAGTAAAACCATGGTAGTATGCAGAACGGAAAAGAGACACAAGATAAGAATAAAAGGAAAGACACTGGAACAAGTAGGTGTTTATAAATATTTAGGAGTTTTGATTAGCTCGGATGGTAGAGTTAAAGACGAGCTTAACTCAAGATGTGCGGCATCGGGGAAGTTATTCCAAGCCATCAATAAAAAATTTGTCAGCAAAAGAGAGGTATCTAAGCAAACTAAGCTTAGGATATTCAACTCAATATACCTCCCAACCCTTACATATGGGTGTGAGTCCTGGGCCCTAACAAAAAATAGCAAAAACCGCATACAAGCGGCAGAAATGCGATACCTCCGGAGAGTTGAGGGAAAAACAAGAAGGGACCGCATAAGGAACACTACCATTAGGAGTAATCTGGGTTGCGAAGCAGTGGTGGAGCGGATTATGCGCACCCAACTAAGATGGTTTGGACATATGAACAGAATGGAGGACACAAGGCATCCAAAACGAGCCTATGAAGCCAGATGTTCGGGTAAGAGACCGAGAGGAAGGAGAAGAACGACATGGTCGGACAATGTGACAGAGAGCCTTAATAGGACTGGAATAACAGTCAACAAAGCCAAGACAATGGCCAGAGATAGGGACGGATGGAAACTTTTTTTGCAATCCTCTACACTGCAAGGTAGAAGAGGAAGAGAATAAGTAAGTAAGTTGAGTTTGCACGTGAAGTAGCGGTAATGCGCCGGAATAGACGGGATATGTAGAGGTCCGCCTCCACGTGGCAGGGATGGAAATTTGCCTACTATGTAGGCAAGGCTAAGTGACCATAGGCACCGGTTTTGGCGCTATGCGCTAAGTACGGTGGCTAAAAGTCTGCACTAATTTTGAATTTTGAATTTTGTCCCCCTCACCATTTCTGTAAGGACAAATGAGCAATGAAGTGTAAAGATATATATGTAAATTCCAATATACTGTTGTCTAATGATTATGTCAGCTGTGTTTATATTTTCATATGTATGTGAACATTATTTAAATTGTTATGTGTATTTTACATGGTTAATAACGTGTAATGTAATTATTCTTTTCAGGTATGTTTTATTTATATTTTGTTATTTTACTTATATTTTGATATTTACTTATATGTTTGTTCTTTAGTAATTCGTTTCAGAATAATAAAATCTGTTGTTAAAACCAACTTATATATATTTGTATTATAATAGGAGTGAAAGAATGTGTGAGTTTTGCAGTCGTGTTTTGTTTTAATTAAATATCTTCCAGGACACTAATTTGATTAACTAAGTTTGAGTGATTTACTTTATTTCTATTTTTGTTTTGTTTTTTTTCTCACTAACGGATGTGTTTTATATAGTAGTTTTTATTTATTTATTTGTTTATTCAAATTATGATATATTATTTTCTCTCACTCCTGTAGTAAAAGGAAGTATTGTAATGGTGTCAAATTTTCGATATCGATATCAAGTTTTCACCGGAAATACAGGTTTTGAGCTCCCCCTGAATCAAAAAAAAAAAGTGGTTTTTAGAAAATTGTCTGTATCTGTGCATGTGAACAGCATAGCTCAAAAACGAAAAAATCCTAGAAAGTTCGAAACTTGAAATTTCGTTTAGTTATCACCATTGCATCCAACAGTATGATATCTATCTGTCAAAATTCCACAACCAGAAGTACCAATTTACTAAATTTTTTTTTTTTTTTTACTTTTCTGCAATTTTCCCAAAAAAATGACACCAACGATTTTCTATAAACTTGCCTGAGCCGAGATAATGTTGCTGAACCAGAGCAATATCCATGATGGTTGTGTTGTAGTTGGTTCCGCAGAGCTGAAAAAACATCAGAGATATTTTCCGTGATTAGCTCCTATTTCATTTGGTGGCCGTCGACCGATTTCGGGCGTTCGCCTATCTTTTAGGATGTTTTTGATAACATTGACTTGTACAGAGCAAATTTAGTTGATAGACACTTACAGTTGAGTGGCAGTAAAGATGCAGTGGAATTGCAAGACATGTGTGGGGTATTTTACGTGGTTCTTTTAATGCTCACAGTGAATAGTCTGATTTCCACGCTGAGCTCATCGCTTCTGAAATAAGTGTTCGAGTGTATCAACTAAATTTGCTCTGTGCAAGTCTATGTTGTCACACAGTTTTGATAAAAACATCCTAATGATGGGCCGAACGCCCGGAACCGGTCGATGGCATCAAAATGAAGCAGGCTATCACAGAAAATATCTCTGATCCATAATGGTTGCTTTCCGAGACGTCTTATCCGGTTTGTTGGCTTCGACAGGAAAAAAAAAAAAATATTTAACGGTTTTCCACATCAAAACAAGGCTGCAACTTCAGCAACAGGGAAGTGGGAGAGGGAAGACTATGACCTCGTCATCCAATACCCAATCATACGCAAAGGAGAGAAATCTAAGCCCTGCGTACTGCCAACAGCCATTTACAAAAGAGAGGAAGAAGCTAACTCCACCTCTCCACTGCTCTAAACTACCTATTCTATATCTTGTCAGTATTGTTTCAGCTTTTCCTGAAGAAGCCTATTGCAATATGGGCGAAATGTCGGATTCATAACCAACCACTGACTCGGTCTCAACACGAAGACGAAAAAGTGTTTTACACGTGACAAGCTCGTGAAACCTTCCTCTCATAGTACTAAAAGAAAATTGTATCACTGAATTTGATAGAATGAATACAAGATATCATCTAATTACTATAAAAATTGTATTCATTTATTTATTTTAACTTTTTTTGTTTTTGTTATTTTTCTTTCTTTTTGTTCTTAAATAATAAGAGAGTAGGAAAAACTCATATAAGAAGGATCTGAGTGAAAAATATAGAAGGTTTGTGCTATATCAGAATAGAGGTAGTAGATTTTTATGTGGGTTATTATACGTGGAGGGTTGTAAAAGTTGGCCATAGTATATGTTTCAAGGAGAATAAATAACTTTAGTAGGTAACTGAAACGGAAACCGGAAGTATGAAGTAAACTTGGAGCATAGGAAGGATACAATGAAGTACGAGAGAATGTGATTTCCTTGTATTTACTATTATAGCATCGAGAGAACTGTAATACGCTAGAATATATAGAAAAAGCTACAAGAATAAAACAAGTTAAAATATATATATAAACTAAATATAAAAATAAAATAATTATTCAAATAAAAGTGAAACTTTTTTTTTTATCTGAGGGAAGGTTTTGTTGGTGTAGTGGTTAGGAGTATGGACTTGGAACTGGGAGATTCTCAGTTCGAGTCCCGTGTAATAACTGTTAAATTTTTATATTCATTTAAAAAAATGTTAATGCTTCCGTACCGCTTTCCGCCCCCGGTCTATGACACCTAATTTGGTAGTTGGACGTTAAGCCCACTCCTGAGATTAATCTATGTAGAGAAAATTCCAGGTTTAAAGAAAACAGATGCAACCGTTTTACGAGCAAATAACCTATTATGTAAAGTTGCGTTACTGGGTCAACAGATTTTCATTAAATTTGGAATACTATGAATGTTTCTAATGTATATAATGAATATTATACTAGTGATAAAAACCACACATTATATTGCAGTGGCACTTTAGTGGAAAGCACTATTCCCTTAGGACTCCACAGAAAAAAATTAAAAATTTTTTTAACAAAATGTTAAAAAAATAAAAAGTGATAGGCATTTTTTTTTTTATGTAGAAAGTATTACTAACTTTATAGAAAATTGTTGAAGCCATTTTCAAGAAAGTCGCAATTTTCTGCATATAAAAAGCAAAAATTTCGTAACATTGCTGTACCCGTTGATAGATTTTGCCCGAAAGTTCTAAATAGAATATTAAGTTTCCAGCTTGTTGCAATTCCCCCCCCCCTTTTTTTTTTTTTTTTTTGAGATATTACGTTCACACATATGCGCACAACACACACATTCAGATCATTCAATAAAAAACCATTTTTTTCGTACCTAGGTGACTGATCTATGTTCAGTAGTGTGCACTTCCAGTATTGGACATTGTGGGTTAAGGAGACATCTCTACATAATGGGGTTCATGCCGGATCCATTTTGTAGAGTCTGTGAGACAGAGGAGGAGAAACACCAATCCCATCTTATGACTGATTGCCTGGGTTGTGAGGAAATTAGGTCCTTTGGTCGGAATAGGGTTGTCTGTGGAAGAGCTTACGCTATTTCCCCTTAAGGTTATTGTCCGATTTATTCGAATTGTATTGAATCCTTAGATGGATCAGATCCGGGTCTGGATATTTGTTCTAGGACCCAGTTTGTTGTTGTTTTTCTTGGGGTAGCTATATGGGTTCAGTGAGGCTTTGAATAGCGTAGGGTTTTGTCCTTCCCCACAAAACAAATAATAATAATAATAATAATAATAGGTGACCTCGAAACATGAATTTCTAGTGAAAACTCAATTTTGGAAAACCCAAACAAGCTCGAAATACTTCCTCTTACGGCTGGAAGGAGTAAGAGAAAGTAAAAATAAATTTAATAGAACAATTTAAGCGTTAATACAATTGGAAAGCAGTTTGGAAACTTATTGATAATAATAATGGTACTTAATCAGGAGTGATAACGCTTTTAGTTAAGTAATAACGCTTAAAGGTACACATGGTTGGGCCAAGTAATAACAAAGCGCACCCTACTGAGTAACAGCCAGTTCGGCCATATAACCAGCCAGCCACCCATATAGCTTCAGTTTTAACCGCCCAAAGATGTTTCAACTCCAATTTTCCCCTCCCGTACCCCACCTTATAAAGTTAATGATTTACAGAGGTACTTTAGATTAAGTGGTCCACACTAAATTGCTATTATACAAATATACCACCCCCTCATGTTAACCATCCCCAAACCCCTTTATAAACTCCGTACAATCACTAAACACTATCTAGTACAAAATTTGACATTTCTATTTTCTTCAATTTCATTTTAACGACATAATGTAAAAGATGAAGTAATCTATTGTTTTTTTTAACCGTGTACATAATGTCAGAATTATTGAATCAAATGCAATAATAATGAAGTTTTCCTTTGGTATTTTATCAGTCGTAGCAAGCATATTTATCATATTTATATTGTTCCTGAGTAGTTTCGGATTTTCATCCATAGTCAGACCAAATTCATCAACTTCGTATAAACAGTTCAATTGAACGTAATGTTTCTGTTACACTATGTAAAAGTTCTATAATCGGAGTGTAATAAAACATTACGTTGAAGTGAACTCTCTACAAGAAAGTGTTGTGGTTGGTTCCGCAGAGCTGGAAGGCATCAGAGACATTATCCATGATAGCCTGTTTTTTTCTTGTGGTCATCGACCGGTTTCGGGCGTTCGCCCATCATCAGCATGCGTTTGTTTAACAGTGTGATAACACAGACTTGCACACAGCAAATTCAGTTTATACACTGACATGTCTTTAAAAGTTTTTATTAAATGCCTAACTAGGTCAAGAAGGGGTGAGGGATGATATCTGAGGGGAAAAACACATGTTTGGGTCTTTAAAGGGCATATTTTTTCTCTAAACATGGAAACATCCAACACGTGGGTATCTATATAAATATAGATCCCCACGTGTTGGATGTTTAGAGAGTGTATAAATTTAATTTGTTCTGTACAAGTGTGTGTTATCATTATCACACTGTTTGACAAACGCATCCTGATGATGGGCAAACGCCCGAAACCGCTCGATAACCACAAAAAAAAAAACAGGCTGTCACGGAAAATATCTCTGGTTTTGCTGTCTTTCATGGATCTCTTTCACGCATTTGGTTGGATTTCTTAATGGGCATTGTGGTTTAAGGAGACACCTCTACATAATGGGACTTATGCCAAGACACCTTTTGAGGAGTTTGTTAGACATAGAAAGAAACACCCATCCATCTTTGACAAAATTGTTTGGGTTATGAGGAAATTAGTTTCAGGGCCATGTTTGGAACAGGCTGTCTTGTGGAAGAGCTTAGGCCTATTTCCTTTTAAGTTTATAGTCCGATTTGTTTGGAATACGATGAATCCCTAATACGTCAGAGATATTTTTTGTAATATCACACTTCATTTCGTAGTACTTGACCGGTTTTGGACGTTCACCCATCCGTTAAACTTGCCCAGAGCAAAAACAGTTTATACAATCTCCATTATAGGACCTCTATTATTCTTGGTTTACATTAACGATCTACCGGCAATGTTTTTGTCAAACAGTATAATAACATAGACTTTCACAGAGCAAATACAGTTGATACACTCACAGAACAAATACAGTTGAATTTATCAACTCTGTGCAAGTCTACGTTTGACAAAAACATCCTGATGATGGGCGAACGCCCGAAACCGGTCATTGACGACAAAAGGAGCAGGCTACCACGGAAAATGTCTCTCTACACAAATTTGGTGAATTTGCTCTGAAGATGGATGAAAATAAATATGGATGCTATGACGGATAAAATACCAAATGTTATCCAGCATTGCGGGGACCCATCCATATATTCAACAAGTTTTACTTTATTAAACAAGTGACACAAGTGCACATAAATTTGTCACCAAACTAAGCAACGAAAGAAATGAACACAAGAAGAATGTACCCATGCAAAGCGATGGCAAATTGTACAGACATGAAAAAAAAAATATTACCAATTATTTCTGCAAATACTATACTAAAATAGGCAACTACAGACCTAACAATGCTCGCAAAGGGTATCTGTTGCATGCAGTTACTTCGAGAGTAGCGTACTCCACGGGTCACGACAGCTCAGTACTCCATGCACTTCGTCAGAACCAGTACACAATACACTTAAACTTCATACACTCTACACACTTTACAGACAAGGACAAATACATACTAGGGTCTCCGTCCCTAGTTAATTGGCGTAAGCCAAAGGAGAAGGAAGGGATTAGCTCAGTGGTAGCACGCTGGGCTAGCAACGCGGAAGTCCCGGGTTCAAATCCAGCATGCTGCCCTTAGATTCTCTTCCTAAGAGCCTCTATAACTCACTGTCCGGTGATGGGCAGTGTTGTCTGTAGCTAGAGAACACTGCTTGGAGGCTGGCTGTGCGTTGTAGAAGGCTCCGGGGGAGCACAATAGATCTTTCAGGCACAGTGCGATAATCCCAACAATCTACATCTACAGATCTAAGAAAGAAACGCAAACCTTCAACCCGACTAATATTGCTAGTGTATGTCATAGAGGGACGATGATGGCAAATTATTCAAGGAAGATATTTCCCTTTGAGGAATTTTAAACACAGCCCTTAAATTAAAAATGCGATTTTACAGAACAAGTTTAATGACTTTTGGGGGGGGGGACAGTTACAACGATTTTTTTTTCATTAAACTTGGAATGTTTGCTGCATAGATAGAAACGTATCAAAAATAGTATTTGAAAATATTTTTCTACAAAAAATTGACTTTAGTGGGGTATTTATTGTATGTCAGTGTAATGTTACCGCAAAGATAATGCAACCACAGCAGGGAGAAGAGAGGCCCTCTATGGTTAACAGAGACTACTCTCTGACTTATGCAGGCTAGAGTGGGAGAACCTGTGTATATAAGCCAGGGGAATCTATCTAGAATCTAGAGGGATCTATCATATACAACCATACAACTGTACACCAGTCGTCGCATCGTGTCATATCTCTACTCTCACCATTCATTCTATCATTTTCATTATAAAGTCCAGGGCAGTTAGTGTAAACTTAGCTACATTATATTAGTGTCTTCATATCTCGTTCATTTAATCAAACCTAATTTCTTTCCTCAACGAACCCATTATATTTGATAGAATGAATGGTGTGAGTAAAGATATGACACGATAAAGATATGACACGATGTGATGTACAGTTGTATGATTGTATCTGATAGATCCTTTAGATAGATTCCCACTGGCTTGTATACACAGGTTCTCCCACTCTAGCCTGCCTAAGTCAGAGAGTAGTCTCTGTTAATCAGAGAAGGCCTTTCTTCTCTCTGCTGTGGTTGCATTATCTTTGCGGTACCATCACACTCAGTTAATTTAAAATTAAATTTGTCCAAGCTTTCTTAGGTATTTAAGCAAAAATCTCCACCCATTTTTATGACCAGCCCAATTAAGGATTTTTAATGTTGCAAATTTTAAAGAAGAATTTCTTTATTAAAATTTGTATTAATTAGAGTGTCCTCACACGTTGGTGTATTGGCTATCGCTCTCGCCTTTCGTGCGAGAATTCAGGGTTCGATTCCCGTGAAAGCAAAGTCGGTGTTGACCCAGCATCGTCATAAAAAGTATGAAGTTACAGTTAGTAGCGCCCTAGATAGCGAAGGCCGGAACTATACGGCGTGCTTACCAGCTGCCCGCCCCCCCCCCAATTCAAATCGCCGTCTGGCAAGCCTTGGCCTTCCATGGGCTGTTGCACCATAGGGAGGAGGGGATTAATTAGAGAATTATTCTATCATTTATTAGCTAAACTTTAAGATCAGCACATGTTTATTCCTTTCAACGTGATGTGGCAAAAAATTTAAAAAAAAAATTCGTTTACAAAATTCTATGCAAGAATAAAAATAAATTTGTCCGTCAGTAGATATTATTACAATGTTTCCATTAATAGTTCAGTATAAACTAATTTCTATTTGTTTTAATAAAATACAATTTAAAGATATTCGTTTATAATTAAAGATTGAAAATAATATGTCTGTTGTTTATATATAAATACATTATTTTTACAATGGCTAATTTGGCAAAGTACGCTATATCTGTTTTGGCACGGTTTTGCATATATATATGTGTGTGTGTGTGTGTGACAATAGAAAATATCTGTTCCAGATTATTTTCTAATACATCTTTGTATAATGTTATTTTTTTTATTACATTCTTATAAAAAAATTTAAAATAAAATTTATGTTATTAGCCTAATTTATATAACAAAAAAAAAACACAATAATATAAACATACGTCACTCTTTTTTCATTCTCTCACTGTTTGTTAAAAATAATTATTGCGACGTTTTTTTTTTGTATTTCAAAAATTTTTTAAATAATAGTTTTTATATTTTAAATACATGTTTTGAGTTCCCTTTCATTCATTCATTCATTATACAATTCTATCATCTAAAATAATATTAATTAAAATTAAATATGTTTTTGGTGTTCGTTACGACCGCTGTATTCAAGTTGTAAATTGGATTTTGAGGTTCGGTCATACAAAGGTGCTCTTTTTAAATTTCTACCGAATTCATCTTAGCCAACCCCGTTTCCATGATGAGAACAAGTTAAAATTATCCAAGATATTTAAAAATAATGGCTATCCTCTCCATGTTGTACGAAAAATATTATATCAACGATCCACAGATAATGTGATCAACCTGAGACTCTCTCTACGCCATCACAGCAACTTCCAATATCCTATCCCACACAAATGAAGGCCTATCAGAAAAAATAGCTCAAATTTTCAAGAAATATAACCTTTCCATTGCCCACAAAAACTCCAAATCCTCTAAAAAAAATTTCTATTCTAAACAAAAAGACCCCCAAACCTACAACTTTATTATCAGATATAATTTATAAAATAAGTTGTTTACAATGCCCAGCTACATACATAGGACAAACATCTCCATATTTAAAAAATAGACTGTACCAACACAAATACGACTGTAAAACTAAAAAAAAACGACTGACGTGACTACAGCACTAACGAAACATTGCATACAATACAAACATGAATTTGACATGGAAAACACTAAAATTATCTCCATCAACAAATAATAATAAAAAAAGAAATATATTGGAAATGATTCATATTTAAAAAAGATAAATTATTTATTAATTTTAGAACACACACCAAAAACCTATCCCTCAGTTATAACAATCTCCTGGAATTTCCAAAACAACATACAGACTAAGACATGGTTTTCCCATCCGCTCTCCTAGCCCTTTTGATCCATCCAATGTCCGTAACACTTGGTGATGGTATATCACAGGTTAACTAGATTAATTACTCCTGGAATTCTAACTGAAAATTTTCCCACGTTACATCCATACTTTACTCTTATATATGCCACATATTTTTTAATAGTTGTGATTTAGATTATTTAATAATTGTGATTTAGTTTAATATTGATCTGTTCTACAACAATAGTTTAAAATAAATTTAAATGTGCTATATATATCATACTCTTTATTTAGTTTATTTGTATAGTTTATTTTAAAAAAATTTTATTCTGAAAATATTTATTTTAAGTTCATATTTTATCAGAGACATTTTCCGTGGTAGCCTACTTCATTTTGTGGTCATCGATCGGTTTTGGGCGTTCGCCCATCTTCAGGATGCGTTTTTCAGACAGTGTGACAACACAGACTCGCACAGAGCAAAATTTTTTTACAACTGTGTATGTTGCTCTGTGCAAGTCTGTGTTGTCACACTGTCTGAAAAAAACGCATCCTGAAGATGGGCGAACGCCCAAAACGGTCGATGACCACAAAATGGAGCAGGCTACCATGGAAATGTCTCTGATGCTTTCCAGCTCTGCGGAACCAACCACCACAATTCATATTTTATGTTGTTTCTATTTTTTATTGATTTGTATTAAAACCTTTGTACAGACCCTGAAGAAGGCAATAAATTACCGAAACGTCGGTAGAAATTTAAAAAGAGTTCCTTTGTATGACCGAACCTCAAAATCCAATTTACAACAGTAAATATGTTGTTAAAATTCCGAGTTAGAAGAAGGAACATCGGATGACTGCATTTTTACTAAAACATATAGTTTTCAGCTTTCTGCTACTTTCTCTAAAACTGCTTTTTTTCGTATTCAGATGTCTCAAACATACCCGAAAATTTGGCACGATCGCAATACATTCTCTTGCAATAGTAAGAAAGCTAAAAAAGTTTCGTATCATTATCGAATTATTACTACTTTATAAATTTTACTTCGCTCTTGAGGGCCCAAGATCGCTGTCTGCCAATGGGATGCATAAGGATACTTTGGTTTCCACTGAAGTTTTTCTGAAATTGCAACCATCGTTGGCGATTACATTTCTTACACAGGATGATGGACCGAACACGCTTCAGTCCTAACAAATATTTTGTGGTTTACCACTGGCCTGTAAATAGCGTCCTTTGTTCAGTGATGCATTCTGGGAAAAGCCCTGTTTGAATTACGTATCCAGGGTGTACCACTTGGAGGTGAGACACATCACTCGCCGCCATACGATTGCTTCTGACTAAAAATGAAACTGCAAACCATATACATAAGTGAGCTGATTTATAAGAAATGGGAAGTCGTATACCAGTGTATCCCAAGCCACTGTGGTATCAGTGGTAATGAAGTGGTAGCAGATAGAATGGCTAAAGAAGCGAAAACTTTGCTCCAACCCACTGAGGCAGCCATCAAAAAATTGTGGATTCCCTAAAATTATAGCACATCCCCCAGCTTCATCCTCCTAATCAGGCCTAGTAAAGCTGAGAGCGACTTCGTCATGAAGCTCATAGCTACGGAATGGCTTGTTCCCAATTGAAGAAACCTTGACATCGCCAGGCCGGCGCATTCACAGAGGATGTGCGCCAGGGGTTTCTTCCTCTGCCTTGCAGAATCGGCAAAGCGTGCTATCTGCAAGTTGTAGTTGGTGCGTGCCTGTTCAGCCTACAATGCCCAGTTAGTAGACCCACTATTAGCCTTATATCCCTTCGGCTATGGCTCAGTAGATCCCTGGTGAATTTAGGCAAATATCTCTTGATAAAGAGTTTTGCCTGCCTCTATCCTGGTGTTCTCCGCATAGTAGGAAAGGAACAAAAAAGATTATTAAAAAGTGCTGGGAGTACCTCCTGAAAAACAAGATATCTCTCTCTCTGATCTGCTTCGCAGGGATTTTGTGGCTAATTTTCAACTTGTTACTAGCCACGATTATTTGCAGAGCAATCTGCACAAAATAGGGACTAAAAACCGACCCCACTTTGCCCACTATTCGGCTCTGTTGAAATAATAGACTCAGACCATATCCACAGATATGCAAAAAACTCTTTTACCGTCCTTACCGTGTATGCAAAGATATCCTAGCATCGCAGATCGCTATTTTATTGGGTTGTCCAAAAAAGAAAGATGGGCGATATGCCCAACTCTGGCACAGTATACATAAAAAAAAAAATGTAATAATGAGATTATTTTTAATTTTTAGCAATAACCCTCAACAATAAAAAATTTAATGGATTAAAATACAAGAAAGGATAGTATTTAAAGTATTTACTGTATTCGGATTCAATAATAAAAATGAGGGGTTAAGCAATTGGGTTAAAAATCTGGGACTAAGTCCAGATTTTGATGGGATTCTGGCCAGATAAGGTTGTCAAGACTATTCGCTCATCACTTCACTACTGTATAAAACAACAACAATGTTACAAAAGAAAGCATTTAACGTTATTATATAATTTCTCTTTTGATCTTCAAAAATGATTCAAGTTTCTACTTTTAACGTCGAATAAATATTTCACACGAAATAAATTATTTTCAGATCTTATGCTTAAGCAAAGTGCTGCTTGATTTGTAAATCTCTTAGTAAAAGGAAGTATTGAGATCGTGTCAAATTTTGGAAACTGAATTCGAACTGAAAAAAATCGTGTTTTGAAGTCCCCAGAGTACAAATTAAAAAAAATCTGGTGTGAAACACTCAGACGACTTTCTCTTACTATAATTAATGCAATTTAATCAAGATATTGGCTTTAAAATTCCAACGTTAGAATGGCTTAATTGGGCTGACCATAAACATAGTGATGGGTATTTTACTTGTATACCTGAGCGGAACTTATGTAAAGAACTCTATATGTCAAACCAATAAAGCAAAACCAATAACAAATTTGAATTTTATACTAACAAAATAGTCAAGAAAATTGCAAAAAAAACAACTCAAAAATCGATTGTGTAAAATCGCATTTTCAAAAAAAAAAAAAAAAATGGCACCACCAATTTTTTAGCAACTTGTTAAACATCAACTGCACATACAAAAGTGCTAACAACTTTATTTTGGAAACATTTCCCGGTGTTAAATATTCATATGGTCTGTTTTGGGGGGGATAGGTGGGACGTTACTTGGTTACTGTACAGTTTCCGTTTATTATACAATTATATCATCTAAATAATACAATTTCCGTTTTATTATACGATTGTCTAGCATTTAAATAAATATTATCTAACAATTAATATCATCTAAATAATACAATCAGTCTATATACAAGTGTACTGTAATCTAATAATGAATTTCAGTTTATTATGTACAATTACTCTCATCTAAGGATATTATTATATACAAGTTCTATCATCCTAAATATGCAATTTCAGGTTATTATACAATTACGATCATCTAAATGATTTATCTTTACAATTCTATCACTCAAATAATACAATTTCCAAGTTTATTATCGATTTTCTATCATTTAAATAATATTATTCTACCAAGTTACTATCATCTAAATAATACAATTTCAGTCTATTATGACAGGTACTGTCATCTAAATAATGCAATTTCAGTTTATATACAATTACTCTCATCTAATGCTATTATATTATACAATACTATCATCTAAATAGCAATTATCAGTATATACAATACTATTCATTAAATAATGCAATTTCAGTTTATTATACAATTACTTCTAATCTAACCTAATCCCAATTTCAGTTTATTATACAATTACTATCATCTAAATAATACAATTTCAGTTTATTATACGATTTCTATCATTTAAATAATATTATTCTACAATTACTATCATCTAAATAATACAATTTCAGTCTATTATACAAGTACTGTCATCTAAATAATGCAATTTCAGTTTATTATACAATTACTATCATCTAAATGATATTATTTATTATACAATTACTATCATCTAAATAATGCAATTTCAGTTTATTATACAATTACTATCATCTAAATGATATTATTTATTATACAATTACTATCATCTAAATAATGCAATTTCAGTTTATTATACAATTACTATCATCGAAATGATATTATTTATTATACAATTACTATCATCTAAATAATGCAATTTCAGTTTATTATACAATTACTATCATCTAAATAATGTTATTAAACAATTACTATCATCTAATAATATTAATTAAAATTAAATATGTTGTTGAAGTTCTGAGTTTGAAGAAAGAAGAAAATGAAAAACGGATGACCGGGGAAATATTTTTTCAATTTTTTGCAATTTTCTCCATAAAAAAACGTTGCCCTATTTTCATATTAAAGCACATTATAAGCATATTTTTTTTTTTATCCTCAATCTGTCACCTCTGCACGTAGTGGTGGAAAGGGCAGCGAAGGGAAGCTCTTCTTAGGATCTCTAGGGCTGGCGTAGGAGAAGAGGGGGTCAGGGAGTGGTTATCCTCAACTCTGGGCTCCCTTATCAGGCACCTCCCTAGAGATGGTATGATTTAAGAAATACAGCTTCACTAAAAATTTTTCGTTGAAGCTGGGCACCAAAAGTGGGTGAAACGAAAGATCCGCTCTGTTGGGCATTGAGGAACATGCTGATGGTATACTGATGGGTCTAAGACCATCGAGGGGACTGAGGCGGGGGTAGTCGGTCCAAAGATCAGGCACTCGGAACCCATGGGCAAGTTTCCCAGCATCTTACAGGCGGAGATTATACGCTATTGAAAGATATGTACAATTTAACCTCGATAGGGGTTATAGGAACCTCGATAGGGGATATAGGAACCAGGAGATTGTCATCCTTTCCGATAGTCAAGCTGCCATTAGAGCATTGAGTGCATCAGTCATCAACTCTAAAATGGTCTGGGAATGCCTAAATAAACTTAATAACCTAGGCAGGAGGAACAAAGTTACCCTTTGGTGGGTGCCGGGGCATGTTGGCATTGAAGGGAATGAGATGGCCGACGCCCTGGCCAAGATAGGCGCCTACGACCCCGCTCCTAGGGCCGGAACCTTTTTGTGGGGTCAGCGACCAGTTTCTGTTGGAGGAACTTAGGAAGGAGGAGGAAACGAGGAGATCTCAACTCTGGTACTCCCTCCCCGGTTTGCGGCAGGCCAAGATCTGCTTGGGAAATTATAACCAACGGAGGTCGGAGGCCTGCATTGGATTGAGCAAGAACAAGCTCCGCGTACTTACGGGTTTCCTCACGGGGCATTGCCGACTTAGAGGACACCTGGTGAAGCTGGGTTTGGAAAGTGACAGCTCATGCAGATTCTGTGGGTGAGCTGGAGAAAACTCCACTGCATCTCCTAACAGACTGCGAGGCTGCCATTCAGAGAAGATATACCCTCTCTAGAGCCTGTCAGGGTACTGGGATTCCTCAGGGATCTCAACCTGATGGAGGTTTTGTAGAACGGATGTTCAGCTGGGACATCTGCTCGGGCGCTGTGGGCAAGCCTGCGGCACCCAGGGGGCACAGCACCATAGACCGCAAAAGGTCGCAGTGCATTGGCCTCCCCCTCCAAAAAAAAAAAAGAAAGCATATGTTTATAATTTTTCCCAACTCTGCTACACGTTAATTAAAAAATTTCAGATTAAAAAAGAAAAGTGTATCAATAAAAAATTATTTGATATTTTGAAGTAAAGAGAGAGTTTTCTACATCAAATCTTTCTCAATTTTTTTTAATTGTATTCAACTGCATGGTGTGAAAATCGTTTTAGTATTTCAAAAGTAGAATTTTTTTTTTATTTACTTGTAGAAAAACTGCATGGAATTATTGGCCAACCAACTAATTTACATAATAGATTTTAAACTACTGAGCTGTAGAACTGATGTTATTTATTTTATTAACATTCACCAGCGATGGTTCTACGGATATATATATATATATACTTGTCAAGTTTATATCATTGTACCCTTGCAATATAGAAGGTCTACTTTATATCTTTAGCTAGAACATAGAGACTGAGAAGGGTATAAAGAGAACTGGGCTCTTACTTACACCTGCTACTTG
The DNA here is from genome assembly GCA_011037195.1 of Triatoma infestans. NCBI lineage: Eukaryota > Metazoa > Arthropoda > Insecta > Hemiptera > Reduviidae > Triatoma > Triatoma infestans. The sequence continues at coordinate 37,023 of JAAEAF010001768.1, forward strand.
GAACAATTTGCCCTAGCTGGCCAGGTGTCTTGCTTTCCTAATGATCTGTGTTGCGAGCTTGCCATGGTAAATCGATTATGTTACCTCTTCTCTCAACAGCATCGTTTAATATTACAAGATAAAGTAAAAGTTTCTAACCAAGAGAACATTCCATAGGATTAAATTCTTAATCTACCTTCAATAAGTAGAAAGTTATTAAACAATTTTTTTTTTTTTTTTTAGATTAAATTACAGTTTATTGGCTGCATGGCCTTATTTCTAGTTATTTTTTTTTTAACTTATGCCTGACGGAGGAACTGAGGACATAAGGGGTCTTGGTAAGTGGACAACCTAATCAAATGATTCTCGTCATTTGTCCTAATTCTGATTCAGTCTAAACCGCAAAGCCACTGACACTTCTTTGTATCATCATGCTGTACGGATGCGAAGTATGGGCTGGAGCTTTGAAACAAACCCATATTAAGCGACTCTTAGCTGTGCAGTGCAGGGGCGCGCTTAGGATAATCAGTGCTTATCGCACGGTATCTGCACCTGCGGCCTTAGTCATTGCGGGCACTGCCCCAATAGACTTAATGGCTTCGATGAGACGCTTCTGTTTTCAAAATAGAGAACTTAGGAAGGAAGAAGTGTCACGCATTGCAACGATCACACTGTAGGAAGAGTGGAGGAGAAGAGATGGAGATATTAAACTAGGGGAAGATGGACGCACCGATTGATCGGGGACCCTATACTGTGGTCTACCCAGAGTTTTGGCGAGGTAAACTTTTACCTCACACAGATTCTATCCGGACATGGTTACTTCATGGAGTACCTCTACAGGAGGAAGAAGAGGACATCGGCCATATGCATATACGGGGACGCTGATGTAGATGACGCCTATCATAAGTTTTTCATCTGTAGTAGATGGAACACAGCAAGAGAAGAGAAAAACCGGGAGACTAACTCCAGAAAATCTGGTTGAAAAGATGCTACAGGAAAATGAGGCCTGGAGCTTAATTGCGGTGTACACCGAGTGCATCTTAAACCAGAAAAGGAGTGAGTATAAGTAACTTCCATCAGCAGAGCAATGGCTAGTAGAGCACAATACGAGGCGACTGCTCTGATGCAATGTCATAATATGGTCCCAGAGGGGGGGGGGGTTCCACGCCTGTTTTAGAGGAGGGGGGTTTTTAGTGGGTAAAAGCCCAAACACCCGACGTAGTCGGAAGGTGCCAATGGGCATTTTTCCCCCTTCGAGGAAAAAAAAAAAACTGGCACTTCTTTAATCGCTAAAGTCTCTGGAATTACAGAATAGGGAACTCAGTTGAATCCACTACTCATACTCTATGAAAGTGCTTTTGGAGATAATCGTGTCCAATCATAAACCTTCGATCCTGGTAAGCTAATCCCATTTTTTTCTTTCCCCTTTGCCAGCCACTTCAAGATCCTTCTGAACTTTTTTAACACCTATCAATCTTTTAACAAGTCTCCTTGCCGTTTGCAGGGAGAGAGAGAGAGGTATATCTGGCTAAACCTTTTTCTAAAGCTGCCACCTTTTTCATCTTATTCTCAGCCTCTCATATCCATACATTCCGACCCTTTTTTTTTTTAAAGATGAACTTGCCAAAGTTTTTTTTTTTTCTTGTTGGCGAACACTTTGAAGTAAATCTGAGTCATTTCTTCATTCTCACAGACCGAAATCAACCGAATTATCGTTTAATTTTCTCGATTTTAGATCTCTTCCATGGCCATTGCTACAGCCTTCTCGCAGACTTCTCTGTGAATGTGTGTGTGTGTGTGTGTGTGTGGAAACAGCAACTGTTTTAAATAGTCTCTAGCGCGACTGCCCTCAATTCATCTTCATTCCATATTAAGTGTTACAGACAATACTTATCCATCACCGAACAGCTGTAAAAGGCTTCTAGGTAAAGAAAATCTAAGGGCAGCACTGCTAGACTGTTGCTAGCTAATCCCTTACCTCCTGTGTTTTAGTTAAGAATTACATATTTCTGCTCAAGTTGACTAATCTTTTGTTTTTTCTTGTTTGTTTCAGGTAAGCGTGAATGTTAACGCATGGCTGGCACAATTTTTTAAGTATACTCACTATTTATTTTAATAATAGTTTGTAAGATAATTAATTTTTACTTTTTCTTACTGCTTGCTGCTAACAACATTTATCCGTAATCGTGTCAAATTTTCTATATCGAGTTTTGATGTCCTATGAGTTGTTTTTTTAGAGTTGATCTGTGCGCGACTTTAATTAAATGCAAGTGCGATTTTATAGAATAGGTTTCTTTTGAGTTTTTTGTGGGGAGGGGGGGATTTTCTTGAAACTGATTGATTCCAAAGAATTTCTTTAAATTTACCATGCTTGCTTGCGTAGATAGAAACGTATAACTTTTATTGTTGTGGTTGGTTCTACAGAACTAGAAAGTAGTAGAGATATTTTCCGTGATAGCCTGCTTCTCTGTTTGTGGTCATCAACCGGTTTCATCAGGATTTTTGTTGTCAAAACAGTGTGAAAACATAGACTTGAACAGAGCAAATTTGTAGTTGATACTCACCGAATGTTCCTGATTGATAATGGACGAATAAACGAAACCGGTCCACGACCACTAAAAGAAGCAGGCTATTATAATGGAGTATTTGAGGAGAGAAATTAGGTTTGATTAAATGAACGAGATATGAAGACACTAATATAATGTAGCTAAGTTTACACTAATTGCACTGGACTTTATAATGAAAATGATAGAATGAATGGTGTGAGTAAAGATATAACACGATGACATGTATAGTTGTATGGGTGTATCTGACAGATCATTCTAGATAGATTCCCACTGGTTTATATACACAGGTTCTCCCACTCTAGCCTGCCTACGTCAGAGAGTAGTCTCTGTTAACCAGAGAGGGCCTCTCTTCTCTCTGCCGTGGTTGCATTATCTTTGCGGTACCATTACACTTTCATGGAAAATATCTCTGATGTATAACTTTTATATGAAACATTATTCTGAAAAGAAATAAAAATTGATTTTATAGTGGCATTGAAAGTCTATCAGTTAATTTAGATTTAAATTAGGCCAGGCTTCGTTGGTTTTGACATAGAAAGGTTGTTCAGGCATACAAATAAAATCCCTATAACTATTTTTATAGCCAGTCCAACTAAACATTGTAACGTTGCAATTTTATAGACTATTTCTTGATTAATTTGAAATTAATAAATTAAGAGAAAGTCGTGTGAGTGTTTCACGCCAGATTTTTTTTTTTTTTTAATTTATGTTTTTCACACAAGATTAAATAATGTTTAAGGATAAAGAATGGTAAACAGAGAATGCACTTTTAAATTGGTTTGATAAAGTAGGGGCATTAAGCGTGCTCCTATATACTCAGTGTTTCAATTACTTTACCACAGATAAGTTACCGTATGAATCGGCGGGATGTGTATATGTGTATGTTGGTCCCATAGGTATCTTAGGATCCTAAGACAAATACTACTGTTAAAAAAGAAGATATAGTCTATGGATTTAAACTATTTCCCAAAGGTATTCAGCAATATTTCACATCCAAATGCTACAAAATAAATAGACCACAGATAAATAAATTGCTAAGTAAACATAAAAATATTTATGTTATCTGATTGAGGATGTACCAGTCTTCTGGTCGGATTGTTACTTTCTCTTACTGATATAAGAAGGAGTGTTGCGATCGTATTGAACTCTCACCAGAAATGTTTGTTTTATTATTATTATTATAAGAATGGATGTCCAAAGACGTAGGACTTATCCACGCAATTATGGGCGCTCTTTCCCCCACTCTTTCACGAGGGTTGACCCCGCCCCCCACGGTGATCTACATGACTGGGGTCAATATTTGTCCAAAATACAGCTTCGCTATTCTATTGCAGTTAACCCTAAAATCAGTAAGGGCAGTATGGGCCAAAGGCTGGGTAGGGCACGGTTCAACAGGAAGCATTTGGTTGGCATGCGGTGCCGGTCCGGTTTATATGTGAGGATCAAGCCGGAGGTACTCATAGAATGGACCTTTTGGCAATTACTCCACGGTATTCTAGACTGAAATTTTTACATATTAAAATCTGCGCTAAAGAAAAACCAGAGAATGGCGGCGCCTAAGCATGAGGATTTTACACATCCATACAGCCTTGAGGCATTTGTTGCCTCATCACCTCTTAGATAGTGAAGAGAATCCTTAACGCAACTTTCACGGCATCCTTCCGCGGGTTGTCCAGGAGCCTAATTCAAATTGGATAGAAAAACAGCGTCCGCATTGGTAGGAGAAAACGCCAAGACAGAGGCAGGTAAAACTCTTCATTACGAAAGATTTTTAGCAGCGACCTACTGAGCCATAGCGAAGGGATATAAAGCTAGTAGTGGGTCTACTAACAGGGCATTGTAAGCTGAATAGGTAACATGCACCAATTACGTACTACTTGCAGATAACGCGGTATGCCGATTCTGTAAGGCTGAGGAGGAAATCCCTGTACACATCCTTCATGAGTGTGCTGGCCTGGCGAAGAAAAAAGCAATCCTGAAGTCATGAGCATCATGACGGAACCACTCTCAGCTTTGTTAGGCCTGATTAAGAGGGCGAAGCTGTGGAATGTGCTATAATTTCAAGGAATCTACAATAGACCTCTTATGCTAGGTCGCAGTGGAATGAGGCCCGCCCTCGCCGTCTGTAACCTTATCTAATCTTCTCGCCACAATAATTTTCGGCTGGAATATGGGCATTGCAATATGAGCAAAACTTTGGTTTCTACCAAATCACTGACGCGGTCATTACCAAGAAACTCAAGTTTCTTTTTCATGAAAATGGACGCGGAAACCTGAAAGATCGTATTATAAATAAACAAAATTATAAGTATCAAAATTTTGAGTTTGAAAAATATCTGTTGACGGGAAATAGCGTTTTTATTGATGTTATTTCAATTTTCTACGATTTTGCTGAAATGTTTTTGGTGATGTAGTGTGATTGTGTGCTGGTAGCTTGTGTAGCACGAGCGGTTTAGTAAAAGCGCTTGTAAGTGTATATGTTTAAGAGAGAAATATCAGAAATAAGAAAGTAGTCGCCACTGCTAACAATAAATATATTCTATTAAAATTATAACTACAAGTTATTTGCAAAGGAATGATTAACTTATTAATATGCCCTGATGCTAGAGAGAGCGAAAAACAAGTGTTCTGCTTCGGTGTCTACAACCAACTATATCTTAATAAATCAGATGTTTATCTAGAATAAATGTTAATCTCTATCACTGGCACTGAGTTTACAGAGCGATCCCTGAAGCAAGTGTTCTGGCTTTTGTAGTGGAAGAAAGCAATGAAAATAAATAGTTTAGAGTTTAGAATATTTTATAGTATCCAAAATTGTATTTTAATATTTTATAATTATCTTAGTGCTGTGAATTTACCTTCAAAAAGAGTGTATTTTAGTGTCAGGTACTGTAAATTGGGGTCATGGCAAATAGAAAAACAAAGGCACAAAATCCCGTTAGGTTAATTCTTTTGTACAAGAAAATTCCCCCGCTAGAGAGAGAGCAATTCTAAAGAATAGGGTCTGTCATCAGTTTTCAAAGAGTAAAGAGTCTCACTTCTGCTTTCAAACAAGGAAGTCTGTATTCTGCTTTCAAAGCCAGAACACTTCATGAATCGCTCTCTTAGTATCAGTGCCAGTTTCACAATAAATTAAATAAGTTTATAATATCAAATAAGTTGTAGTTATTATTTTAACAGAATATACTACTTATTCCTTAATTATTCTTATTACTTACTTCTATCTCCAACATACTTACAAGCCCTTTTCACTAAAACGCTCATGCTACTACAAATACACATCATCACACCATTACATTACACTTTGAAAGCAAAATGCAGACTGTCCGAAAGAATGCCTTCTCTTACAAAACAGTTGGCCAAGTGGCATTGTATTAATTAACGGATTCTTGTACCTTTGTCTCCTCTAATAGCAATGACCCCAAATTACAGTACCTGACTCTTTTCACTGCACTATGATACATTTAAAATATTAACAAAATTCTATTTTTCAAACTAAAAAAATAGAGAAAGATATCATTAAATTTGTTACACTAAATGTGAATACAGAGGACCTATCACTTTTATTAGGCAAAACTTTTTTCGAGTACGTTTATTTAAAGAAATTTTGGGTGGAAGGGGAGTGTATGGTTTTTCTGAAAACAAAAAAAAAAACTTTTTTATTAGGTTTAAAATCTTCAATTGATATAAAAAGAAGACAAATAAAACATAGAGTGAAAAAATTATTAGTTTGAAGATAATTTCTCACTTAAATCTGTCTAAACTGCAGTAACAGGAAGTCGTGTCGGAATTTTCACCGGAAATATACGTTTTAAGGACCTCTAAGTCAGGAAAAGTGGTTATTAAGAAAATTATCTGTGTGTCTGTGCGAACTATATAGCTTTAAACTTGATATTCCGTTTAGGTGTCACCATAGGATCTGGAAGTAAGTTATCTATCAAAATTCCTTAACCGGAAATACTACTTTACTATTTTCTTTTTTTAAACTTTTTGGTAATTTTCTCAGAAATGGCTTCAACAATTTTCTTGAAACTTACTATATCAACTATACATATTATTATTATGATTACCAACCTCGGGTGGGCTATATCCCGGCACTGCAGCCAACAGAGGCTTATCCCCGACAGTTCCTAATAGACAAACCTTCCCTCCTTAAGAAGGTTGAGGGCCTTCACCACCACGTCATTTTGAGCTACTATCTACTCAGGTCACAAAGTACCAAAGGTTTCATACCTCAATTTAATTATTGCAACGCAATCAAACAACAGGTGGGAGGCCGTTTCCTCCTCTTCCCGACATAATCTGCGCAAGGGTTCTGCTCGAATGAGCCCTACCTTATACATATGTTTCCTGAACCTACCATGACCCGTAAATAGTTCCGTCACCAGAAAAATCTGGCTCCTATTCAGACTAAGAGTCATTTAGGTCCTTCGTTTACACAGTCCTGGCATCATCCTTGTGTATACTTGTTATACTGTGTATAACACCCGGGCTCCCCCGCCAGAGCTCTTCATGCTTACTGCGATACCTCTCTCTAATCGCAGCACGAATCGCCCCGCCGGTTATCCCCAGGACCAGGACCAGCTCTAGGCCAATGAACGGAGTATTTGCCCCGTTCCTGGCCAGTTGACCAGCTGTCTCATTACCCTCAATCCCTGCATGTCCAGGCACCCATAGTAGCTGTAGCTTGTTGTGCGTGGAGAGTCTCACCAATGCCTCACGACATTCTTTCACTAGGGATAAGGTAATTCTGTAAGCCTCTAGGGCTTTCAGTGCGGCCTGACTGTCCGAGCAAATGCGTATGACCTTGCCCCTTGGGGCTCTACGCAGGTTCTCCTCAGCACAGACCTTAATGGCAAAAACTTAATAAGCCTGGAATATAGTGGAATACCTGCATAACGGCCTCTCAATGAGTACCTGCGGGCTCATTCCTTGCACTCCTGCTCCAGTTCCGTAATCCATCCTAGAACCGTCTGTAAACCACAGAGGTCCTGTCCGGTAGCGAACTATACATAAAAAGAGCTACAACTTTTATTTAAAACATTTCTCGGGGAAAAATTCACTTAAGGATATTTTTAGGGGAGGGGGGTTATGGTTTCGTCTATAGTGTTTTATTTCAGTTTATTACACAACTCTATCATCTAAATAATATTAATTAGCATTAAATATGTTGTTGAAATTCTGAGTTTGAAAAAAAATCGGATGTACCATCAGAAGTGCGTTTTTACGAGCAAGTTATTTTTCAGTTTTCTGCTATTTTCGCTAAAATGGCTGCAAAGATTTTCTTTAAACTTGGAATGTGTACTACACACATAAAGAGCTACAACTTTTATTTGTAACATTTCTCCGGGTAAAATACTTTAAGGGAGGGGACTTTTGTAGGAATGGTTGGGTTATGTTTTCCACTGAAGTGCTATCATAGTTGATCGTACAAACTTCTACCATCTAAACAAAATTAATTTAGAAATAAATAGATTGCCAAAATTGCCGAGTTTCAAGAAAAAAAATTAGTGAAACCGGAAGTTTCAATTTTTACGATTTTCTCCATAAAAAATACTGACAAATTTTTTAATAAATTTTGGTATACTAACTATAAAATTTGTCAATTATAATTTATGAAAAATTGGAGTTAGAGAAAGTTGTGTGATCGTTTCACACAAGATTTTTTTTTTTGGAGTGGGGATATTTTTCTTATAACTTTAATTCCTTTTTAGAACAAAGGTAAATACAAGCATTGTAATGTTTATTGTTTACATTTACTTGTTGTTAATGAATTATCCATGCAATTAGTTGATTGGGTTGGTCTAGTTGACTTAAGTTTCGATTAGTTCAAATAGCACTGTTATTGACTCAACAATTTTACTTTTTGTCTATGACAAGTTTAATTTAATGTCACTATATCTTCCTTATCTTCCTAATAAGAAGAGAAAGTATAGCTATCGTGCCAGATTTTCAAAATTGAATACCGGAAATACAAATTTTGTGGGTCCCCTTCCCTTGAATTTCGAAAAAAAAAATGTTTTTACCGAATGGATCTATTTGCTTGGATGTGTTATAACAGAATATCGCAAAAATAAAAAGTTGCATGGAAACTCGTAACTTTTTATTCAGTTTAGGACATTACCTTCCCACTGACACGAAAGGTTTCAGACAAAAATCCATCAACCAAGTATGTGACTTTACTAAATCTTTTTTTTATTTTTTTTGTTTTCAATTATTTCGTTAATTTTCTCAAAAAAACTTCATGTACTATCTATACAAATAAATATCTATCAATTTTTACTTTCTCTTCTTACTCACCCTAGTAAGAGCAAGTATTGTAATCGTGCCAATTTTCGATATCGAGTTTTCACCGGAAATATCCGTTTTGAGGTCCCCTGAGTCCAAAAAAAAAAGTGGTTTTTGGAAAATGGTCTGTGTGTGTGATGTTTATGTGAACAGCATAGCTCGAAAACGAAAAAATTGTAGAAAGTTGAAACTTGATATTCCGTTAAGGTATCATCATGGGGGACCCGACAGGGGGTCATCTGTCAAAAAATTCCTCAACCGGAAATACCACTTTACTAGTTGTTTTTTTTTTTTTCGATTTTCTCAAAAATGGCTCCGGACCATTTTCTTGAAACTTAGGATATCAAGTACACATACAAAGAGCTACAACTTTTATTTGTAATATTTTTTCTGGGAAAATTCATTTAAGGGTATTTTTGGGGGAAGGGTTAGGTTATGGTTTCCTCTATAGTGTTTTATTTCAGTTTATTACACAACTCTGTCATCTAAATAATATTAATTACAATTAAATATGTTGTTGAAATTCTGAGTTTGAAAAAAAAATCGAATGACCGGAAGTGCGTTTTTACTAGGAAGTATTTTTTTTTTTAGTTTTTCTGCAATTTTCGCTAAAACGGCTGCAACGATTTTTTTTTTTTTTTTTACTTTAATTATTTTATTTGCAACTGCGAATCATACACAACAAGCAAATGAGATGACAATTATAACAAATAATAAAATAAAACATAAAATAAATTAAACACAAAACTGAAAAAAGAAAGGAAAAAAAATCAACTAATAACTTGACGTGACAGAATTGAATGAGGGCCATCCAACAATGACCATCATAAGTCGGTTAGTATAGACACCGATGAAGCGAATTCGAAGGATGCCCTTTTTTTTATCAAGCGATCAGGTGATCGCGAGGCCATCGGCGCTTCAGTCTTCGGGAAGGATTAGCAGGAAGTGTTATCTGTGACAGGTTGCGGACCAATGGGTTGTAATGATGGGAAAGCTTGGAATTGAATTTAGTATATCCGAGACTTTGGCGAGATCTAGGGCAAATGGGATTTTTAGGTCAGTGTGGATAGTGTGGTTGCTGACGTAAAAAGGAGCATCGACTATTGTGCGGAGGATTTTTGATTGGAAGGATTGGGTACGATGAAGATTGGAGCGCTCTGCTGATCCATATAGTTCGAGTCTGTATATCCAGATAGGTGCGAGCAGAGCTATGTAGAGTGTTTTTTTGTTCGAGAGAGTTTTGATCGTCTGTCAAAAAGTCTTTTGATCATTCGGTATCGGTAGTTAAGTTCTTGTCGCTTAAGTCGAATATGTGGGTTCCAGGTAAGGCGTTTATCAAGGTACAGGCCGAGATATCGCACTTTGTCTGCCGAAGGAATAGGAATACGGTTCAGGTATATTAAAGGGAGTATTTTGCGATTTTCTTTAAACTAGGAATGTGAACTACACATATAAAGAGCTACAACTTTTATATGAAACATTTTGTCTGGTGAGGTCATTTAAGGAGGGTTGGGGTTATGTTTTTCTCTAAAGTGCTAATATAGTTGATTATACAATTCTACCATCCAAACAAAATTAATTAGTAATAAATAGTTGGCCAAATTTCCAAGTTTCAAGAATATTAATAAACCAGAAGTGCGCTTTTTAATGAACGTTTTTTTCAGTTTCCAACGAATTTCGATAAACTCGGACGGAATTTCATTAACTGTGGTATACACTAACTATAAAATTTGTCAATTTCAATTTCATTTTCGAATAATGGAGTAAGAAAAAGTTGTGTGAATGTTTCACGCCAAATTTGGGGGGGGGGAATGAATTTTAGAATTTGTTTTTTTGGGGGGATGGGGGGAGGGTTTCTGGAAATTAGGGTAGCGTTATAGCTTCCTCTAAAGTAACCATGAACATTACTCGTAATATTAATAAACATTAGAATCATCAATAGAATAGCAATTTTTACTTTCTCTTACTCCTAGTAAGAGGAAGTATTGTAATCGTGGCAATTTTCGATGTCGAGTTTTTCACCGGTATATCCGTTTTGAGGTCCCTGAGTCCAAAAAAAGTGTTATTAGCCAAATAGTCTGCCTGTGTGTGTGTATGTATTGTATGTATGTGAACAGCATAGTTCAAAAACGAAAAACCATAGAAAGTTGAAACTGATATTCCGTTTAGGTATCCCCATGGGATCTGACAGTAGTTATCTGTCAAAATTCCCAACCGGAAGTACCACTTTACAATTCGGATTTTTACTTTTTTGCGATTTTCTCAAAAATGGCTCCGACGATTTTCTTTAAACTCGTAACATCAACCACACATACAAAGAGCTACAACTTTTATTTGAAACATTTCTCCGGGAAAATGCTCTGAAGGGCACTTTTTGGGGAGGGGTGGGGTTAGGTTTCATCTAAAGTGCTATTTCAGTTTATTAGATAGACAATTCTGTCATCTAAATAATGTTAATTAGAATTAAATATGTTGTTGAAATTCCGAGTTTGACAAAAAAATCGGATAACCGGAAACGCGTTTACTTTACCACTTTACTAAATGATTTATTCTCTTTTTCGCAATTTTCTCAAAAATAGCTCCGGCGATTTTCTTGAAGCTTCGTATATAAACTAAACATACAAAGATCTACAACTTTTATTTAAAACATTTCTCTGGGAAAATTCATTTAAGGGCACTTTTAGGAGAGGGGTGGGGTTACGTTTTTCTCTAAATTACTATCACAGTTGATTATACAATACTATCATCCAAACAAAATTAATTAGAAATAAATAGATGGCCAAAATTCCGAGTTTTAAGAAATATAGTAAACCGGAAGTTCGCCTTTAACTGAACAGTTTTTTCAGTTTTCGACGAATTTGGTACACAAATTATAAATATTTGTCAATTATAATTTTGAGAACAGGAGTAAAGAAAGTTGTGTGAGTGTTTCACACCAGATTTTTTTTTTTTTTTTTTAGAATATCAGATTTTTCACAAGTGCGATTTTACAAAATAAGTTTTGAGGTTGTTTTTTTTTGTGGGGGGGGGGTTGTTCAGCAAAATAGTTACTACGATTTTGTTTAAACTTTGGAATGCTTGCTGGATAGATTGAAAAGTACCATTTTTAATTATTTATGTATCTATATTAAGAGATGTAAGAAAACGTTGTATGAGTGTTTCACACCGGATTTTTTTTTTTTGTTTTTGTTTTTGAGATATGATGTTTTTAAAACACAAACACACGCACACATTGTGAAAGAGAGAGAGAGAGAAACAATGTGAATGTGTGTGTGTGTGTGTGTAAGAAGATAAAAAACAAGAAAAGCCATTCTATTCTAGGACATAACTCATCTCCTGTGTATAATTATTTATATAAATAAATAATGTGTAATACTATATTTCATCTAACACATGAATATATTATTATTAATACACACATACGAGTAACAAATTAAAATTAAATGATATTTCAAAAATGAGAAAATTAATAAATGATGAAGTATATTTATTATTAACTCCATCAAAACAAAACAATAATTAATTATAAATTATTTAAACCTGGTATAAAAAACACTCACCCAACTTTCTCATACTGTAATTTGCATAGTTTTATTTTATGTTTTTTTTTATATGGATATTAACCAAATATAAATTTCATATGTAACTGAAAATGTATGTATATGATAGAAATTGACAGTACGAAATAGCGAGGGTAGTCTTATTTATAAACGCGCAAGTGGCTATTTTAGCCGTAACTAATCATGGCACCCACCGATTCTTTCAGTATGCTGCAATGGCGTTCATTGATAAATGCAATAATACGCAAAAGGACGATGGTGATCCTACAATGGGTCCCGAGCCAATGCGGCCTGCGTGGCAACGAAGAAGGCTCCTATAGTGGAAGAAGCAAGTGGGAAAAATTTTAATAATTTTGGAAATATACTTTATATTTGAAGAAAATTGTTAATTGAATGAAAAATGCAAGTTAGCTGGTAAGAAGGGTAAAAAAAATCCAGGTTCAAGATTACCGTTACAAGAGAGGTCGAGGAACTTAATCAGCATTGTTTTTTTACCCCTTCTAGACAATCATAAATGGCAGGATTTTAATTACAAAAAAAAGCATTGTTTTACCATCTTTCTTATAGCACAATCTCAATTCTGCATTCTTTCACCAGTTACCTTCCAGCACTAAATTCGACATTTAACCCGGACATTTGTCTGAGAAGTCGCTTTCTTAACTTCAGTGCCAGCTATAAGCGCCTTCCCAGGGCCGCAGCGAAGGGACGAGCTCCATCACCCTGGACGCACTTTCCTTGTCTGTACAAGTAAGTAGGACACACCCTGATTTATGGGTGCATTTAAGAAAACACACCTGGCGGTCTTCCATAGAGGCCGCCATGGTGGCAAACAGGGATTTTTGGATGGCTTTAAGCCTTTCTGGCTCCAACTGCGTGTCCGGGTAATCGGCCGCGACAATTGCGACCCTCTCCGAGGACAAAGCCTCCCCATAGGTACGAGGCCTTGCTCTCTTCGCAGGCCGCGATGCTTTCGGGGTGCCTTCCTCCGAACGCGGCCTCTTTCGGCCTGAGCACTTTCGTTTAGTTGCCGGACAAAGTTCTCCCTGATCACGGATCATCTTGCTACTACCAGATCAATACCCTGTCCGACTAACCTTTGCACCCGCCTGCCAGACGGGCTACAAGAATGTCCATATCCGACATGTAATCAACCTCTAGGGATGACACCCTTAGGGATCCCGGGGAGGTTTATGGTGGCTCGGAAATGGTGGCATCAGTGCTCATCCGAAGGTCCTTGTTTTAAATTTTTAGTTTGAATTTTAAATGCTGTTCCATGTTGTTCCCAGGAGTAGCTGGGGACGTGAGGTCCATCCAGTGAGAGCCACGCAATGACCGGGTAAGGCTACTTACTCTGGGAAGGCGCCTGGTATCCCAGAGGCTCGTAACGACCCCGGGCATTAGGCTCCGGGACCAACCATCTATAGGCACGGGTCGCATAGCACCGTAGGATTGAGCCGGATGTAGAAACAGGATGGGGTAATCAAGGATATAACAGGGTAGGAAAAGAATAGGAGGCCATGGGGGGGGGGCAATCGTTGACCCGCCAGAGCCCTAGTTAGCCGTAACACCGGAGAAACCCAGGTGCCACATTACCCAGCCCCCACGATGTGGGCGTTAGGGTTGGCTCGCTGCTCCACTGGAAACGCCGAGGGTTTCTGCCAGTGGCACAGAATTTGGGGGACATATCAGGCCATAAGTCATGTCTGAATGGATCAGCGCATAGTAGGCCTTCTTCAGTCCTTCAATGGTCGGTACGTTTTTGTTGCGTGCTTCCGTCTAATAACGGGACACTCATTATTTGAACAAGCACTTCAAGATCGGTGTGGCGTAGCATCCACAGTGTGTGGTGTGTGGCGGCGATGTGGAGATGTCTGGTGTTCACATCGAAATTTGCCCAGTTCTGGAGGACGTTCGCTCTGGGAACAAGGATTTGGACGCACTGCTTAAGACGAGCAGCTATATATTGGGCTGCACGAAGGTGCATGGCCGATGTTGCTAAAAAAATAAATAGAAAAAAATGCAGCCGCAAAATATTATAAAAGTCGTACTTCCGGTATACAGATTTTCTTTAAACTCGGAATTTTTGTCACACATTGAATTCTTATAAATACTGTATAGACGATAGAATCGTATAATATATTGAAAAGGCACTTCAGATGAAGCCTAAAGTCAACTTTCTTCTAGAATATCAGTGAAATTCAAAACAATTTATCCTAGATTCATTCAAAATTTCTGCTAAGAAATGAAAGTTATCTTCAATAACATTTAAAATACATAAAGAAGAACAAAAATTTCCATTATTTGATTATGGCTCATAATTTAATGATAATGATACCGTTCTGATTTAAATACAATATTTAATATATTCAAAGCTACTTAGATAGAAATAACGACTATTATTGAAACTGTAAGAGTGTTGAGAATATAATGTATGGTAGATAGCAAATTGGACTTTAATTTTAAATTGCTCTTTGAAATCATTTTTAAGCTGATTAAGAATTCAATTTGTATTTTCCCGAACATTATTGCTAGTTACATTCTCTAGTAAACTGCACAATTGTATTTAATTTTTTAGATATATCCACTCCTCAAACCAATAGATTTTACTTTTTATTATTTCTTTTGTTGTGGTGGTTGGTTCCGCAGAGCTGGAAAGCATCAGAGACATTTTCCGTGGTAGCCTGCTTCATTTTGTGGTCATCGATCGGTTTCGGGCGTTCGCCCATCTTCAGGATGCGTTTTTCAGACAGTGACAACACAGACTTGCACAGAGCAAATTCAGTTTTACACACTGACTCTGAGAATATATTGCTAGTGGGTTATGTGTATATAGCTTATATTATATACATACATATAGGTTAATGGGCTAGTGTATATAGCTTATACATTATTGTTAGTGTGTAACTAGCAATAATGTTCGGGGAAATACAAATTGAATTCTTAATCAGCTTAAAAATGAATTTAAAGAACAATTTAAAATTAAACTCCAATTTGCTATCTACCATACATTATATTCTCAACTCAGTGTGTAAAACTGAATTTGCTCTGTGCAAGTCTGTGTTGTCACACAGTCCTGAAGATGGGCGAACGCCCGAAACCGGTCGATGACCACAAAATGAAGCAGGCTGCCACGGAAAATGTCTCTGATATTATTTCTTTTCCCAACAAAAATGGTTGTCTGTTTGGTGGATGTTACAACCCGCAGTGGGTCCTGGCCTCCTCAATGGGCTTCCGCCATTCAGCTCTATTTTGTGCAGTCAGTTTCCAGTTCCTGATTTCCAGCAGGTTTCCAGCATCGGCTGCCACACCCATCTGCCCATCTCAACCTCGATCTACCGGCTCTTCTATTCCGATGGACTACTTCTTCCAAAACCTTCCTCGGGAGGAACTCTAATAATATAATTAATGTAAAGCTTTAAGGTAAACACATACAGCGGGGATAATCCTGTTTCTAAATACAATGCCTAGTTTGGCACATTCTTTGGCAGTCCAAACAACCTTTTTATAAAATATTTTTATTTTTTCTACATCCTCATGAGGGGCTTATAACCCCCCAAATCTGACAGGCATAGCACCCTAGGCATCTGGCAGTAGCCCTAAAAATTTCATATTTATTATTTAAATCAATTCTATTATTGCAAGAAATTCATGCACTTAATTATTCTGTACTAGATTTATTTTAATCTCAAATGTTAAAGTTAAACACTTCTAGGCATACTTACTGTTGTAAGACGAATTATGGAATGATTCTCAGTTGAGAGCTGAAATAATATGATTCATACAATGGTGGTATGGTTTGGAGGGAATTTTAGAAAGTCTCTCTAACGGAAGTCTCTTTTTACCTGCCCTTTTGTCTTGGGATACCATTGACCTCAGTTTAATAGTCACTAAGAGATTCTAACTTCATGTCACTGCTCTAAATTACATTTAAAATTTTGTTAAAAATCACTATATTTCCCTATCCCAAAAACTAATAAATTTTTTCAAAATTATTTCCATTTTTCCGTTTGATTCTTTCATTATAAGGAGAAACATCGTTTATCACAAGGACGCTTTTTCAAACCGTCTAGGCTTAGAATTTCCTGGTGTTTGCAAGATTCACATCAAATTCAATTATTTTTTAAGTAAATTATTTCTAGTAAAAATGTTAAAAAAAAAACTAAAAGTAATATATTAAATTATTAATAATAGCATAGCTAAGCAGTTTGCGAATTAGTAACTTTGTTTATCTTATTAGTTAGTCCAAAACTGAGCCTTCTATTAGTTTCTAAATTAGTATAGTATTAAATATCTTGCTAATAATAGCTTTGACCCGTTCAGTAAACAATACACCATCATCTTCTTACCTTTGAGCTGAATACAACCATTGACTAAATTATTACAAACCTCTGGTCTAGTAATTTAGTTATTGCTGTTAGATCATCTCTTTACAATAAATCAATCAAAAGTTGTTAGAAATTTACAGAATTTCATTATTATTAAAATGTATGAATTCCTTGCAAAAATATTTGCTCTCGAATGCTCCGGAGCGAAGCCATTTAAAAATTATGTTCAAATTCAGTACTGCCATTGTGGAGCCAGTATTACTTACATACAAAAGAAACAAATGTGGTATGGTGAGTCTGGGGTTTCATATATTATTAAAATAATTTATATTTTAATTTACTTTTATAATTACACAAATAAGAATTGAGCTATAGGCTGGGATTATAGTCAATTAAATTAACATTTAAACTACTTATCAAGTAGGTTTGCCATCATTGCACTACATATTTTTAGTATTATGTTAAGTGTCCACTTGTGACAAAATAGTCTCGAGACTATTGTTGTAAGTGGATAGGAGCCTAAAAGCAATCTCGGATACTACTCCGCGCAGATCTTTGAGAACGTAACTGTCACACAAGTGGACATGTACATTTCTGTTCTCCGTGACTCAATCTCCAGAATTCTGTCAGTGTTTGAAAATTTTCTCACCTCTCTGAGACTTGATTTCATTCTTGTGTGTATTTTACATTTCTATTTCGGAATTCTATATTTTTATTTGTATTTTGGTAAATTTTCAATTGTAGGGATGTCTTATATTCCTAACTGTGAAAATAGCGACATCATTAGAAAAGAACTACCTAATATACTTGAGAAATATGTAAATCATCATATCAGTCTGGATGAGGAATCAGTTTTTAATTCTAAATATAATAGGAGTTACAGATACATAAGTATAATGAAGTTGATGAGGAGAGTGATTGTGATTGATTAATTAGACGAGATATGAAGACACTGTTATAATATGGCTTATGCTTACACAAACTGCACTGGACTGTAATGATTTTATAGAATAAAATGTGGGAGTAGAGATATGACACGATGATATGACATGATGCGAAGTATGGTTGAATCTGATAGATAGATAGATGTCTAGATCTCTCACTGGCTTATATACAGGTTCCCCAGTCTAGCGTACCAGAGAGAGTTTGTTTCTCTCGGTCGGGCTTGGCTCTCTCTCTTGCCGTTACAATAAGTATGCTAGGCTTGAGTGAAAGCTATATACAAATCCCATGTAACTTGCATAAACGAAGACTGATTAATCAATTAAGAATTTTAGGTGAAAATTTCTTTAGATTATATTTTAAAGGAAATATATACATTCAATTCAAGTCATTCAATTTAGAATTTTCTTGAATATGAATTTATTATCTACAGTTTGTTTACAATCGCGTATTAGCAAAAGTGCAATCAGTAAAACATACCGATTATCAGGAAGGTTTTCTATTTTTTGAGAGAATAACTCTTTATTTCTAAGCAAAACACAAATCTCCTTTAAATGGTGGATAATTAATTTTTGTTGAAATAAAAAAAATTGTTAACGATTAATTTTTTTTTTTACTTTTATATAAAAAAAATCTGGTGTGAAACACTCACACAACTTTCTCTTACTCCAGTACTCAAAATTATAATTGACAAATTTTGTAGTTAGTGTACCAAATTTAATGAAATTCGTCGAAAAGTGAAAACACTGTCCAGTAAAACTGTCCCGGTTTACTAATTTCCTTGAAACTCGGAATTTGGGTCATATATTAATTTCTAGTTATTTCAATTTGGATGACAGAATTGTATAATCAACTGTGATAGCATTTTAAAGAAAAAACATAACCCCCCTCCCCCAAAAGTCCCCTTAAATGAATTTATCAGGGGAAAAGTTTCAAATAAAAGTGTAGCTCTTTATATGTATAGTTAACAACGCTGGTTTAAAGAAAATCATTGGAGCCATTTTCGAGAAAATACCAGAAAACTGGAAATTATATTTCAGTAAATACGCACTTCCGGTTATCTATTTTTTTTCAAACTCGGAATTTCAACAACATATTTAATTCTAATTAACATATTTAGATGACAGAATTGTCTAATATACTGAAACAGCAGTTAAGATGAAAATCTAACCCCACCCCTCTCCCAGAAGTGCCCTTAAATGAATTTTCCTGGAAAAATGTTTCAAATAAAAGTTGTAGCTCTTTGTATGTAGTTTATGATATCCAACAATTTTAAAAGAAAAATCTTCGGATGCGCCATTTTTGAGAATTGCAAAAACGTAAAAAAAACACTAGTAACAGTGGTACTACTTCCGGTTGAGGAATATTGACACATAACGCACCGTCAGATCCCATGGTGATACCTAAACGTAATATCAAGTTTGAACTTTCTACGATTTTTCGTTTTTGAGCTATGCTGTTCACATACATACACACACACAGACATACACACAGACACACACACAGACACACACACACACACACACACATACAGACCATTCGCTAAAAACCACTTTTTTGGACTCAGGGGACCTCAAAACGGGTATTTCCGGTGAAAACTCGTTATCGAAAATTTGACACGATTACAATACTTCCTCTTACTAGGAGTAAGAGAAAGTAAAAATCATATAGAATGTTTTAAAAGATTGATTTCAAAAAAATACTCATAGTTTATTGTGTTGGTTCTGCAGAGCTGAAAAGCATATCAGAGAGATATTTTCCGTGATAGCTTGCTTCTTTTTGTGGTCACATCAACCGGGATGGCATTCGCCCATCATCATCAGGATGTTTTTATCAGGATGAGTTGTATCAACTGCATTTTTACCCTGTGCAAGTCTGTGATTATTACACTGTTTGACAAACGCATCCTGAAGATGGGGCGAACGCCCGAAACCGGTCGCTGACCACAAAAAGAAGCAGGCTATCACGGAAAAATAACTCACAATTATTAACTCATAAAGTTCAACAATTTTTTTGACGAAATTTAACTTAAAATTAATGAATAGTTAAAGTGGGGGGTGGGGGGCTTACTAACGCGAATTAATTTTTAATTTTAAAAATAACTATTATATTTAATCCCTGAATATAACAAAACATAACTAAACATGAGCAATAAGTAATAGAGAAAACAATGCTTATGCGATAATAATTGGAATTTCACATTTTGTCGTTTATTAAAACAGTTTATTTTTTGTCGTAAAACATGTTCCTTAAAATATTGTTTTATGAATAATTTTGTTCTGTTTTACTATGTCTGTCATGGCTTACTCCAAATTTATCGTCAATAATATCTATTTTGCCGGGTCAACAAATAGCATCCATTATTAAATGTATTATGGGCATTAAAGGTTTATTATTTATAGTTAAGGCAATGAAATGGAATGATTATTGGAATATATTTATTTGAGTAATGTATATAATTATAACAGTGTCAAATGTATCCGGCCTAGAAGCTAACATTATTACAGTGTATAAATACATTAGCCACTCAGCGTACTAAATGCGTTCACTATTTTATCTACTACTCACATACTTGTTATTCTTATTAATGTGTTTAATATTATTATTTCTAATGCAAACATAATTGAATATGTGCAATGGGGTCCGCAATGCAATGTTGGATAACATCTGGGTTTTTACGCGGTCGTAGTATACATATCTCTCATACTTGTTGTGGTGGTTGATTCCGCAGAGCTGGAAAGTATCAGAGAGTGACATTTTCCATGATAGCCTGGCTTCATTTTGTGTGGTCATCGACCGGTTTTCGGCCGTTCGCCCAATCTTCAGGATGCGTTTGTCACACAGTGTAATCACATAAATTTGTGATTTAACGTTTTCCGTGTTAGATACTGTCTGACAAACACATCCTGAAGATTAGGCGAACGCCCGAAAACCGGTTGATGACCACAAAATGAAGCAGGCAACCACAGAAAATGTCTCTGATATTTCTAATACACCTATAATAGAGTTATATGAGGAGAGAAATTGGGATTGATTAATTAGACGAGATATGAAGACACTGTTATAATATAACTATAAGTTTATACAAACTCCACTGGACTTGTAATGATTTTATAGAATAAATGGTTAGAGTAGAGTTATGACGCTATGATATGACACGATGCGATGTATGGTTGAATCTGATAGATCGATGTCTAGATCTTTCACTGGCTTATGTACAGGTTCTCCCCACTCTAGCCTGCTTAACTCAGAGAGTACCAGAAAGAGTCTGTTTTCTCTCGGTCGGGCTTGTATTCTCTCTCTTGCCGTTACACACCTGACCGGTTTCAGACATTCATCTATCGTCAGAGTAAACTGTTTTTACCAAAATTAGGAATAATTGAAAAGAAAAAAAAACTGGCGTGAAACACTCACACAACTTTCTCTTACTCCAGTTTTTCAAAATTGTAATTGACAAAATTTTATAGTTACTATAAAAAAATTTAATGAAATTCGTCGATGCTGAAAAAAAAATCAGTAGAAACACACTTCCGGTTTATTAATTTTCATGGAAACTCGGAATTTCCACAACATAATTAATTATAATTAATATTATTTAGATGATTGAATTGTGTAATAAAATGTAATAGCACTTTAGAGGAAACCGTAACCCTATCGCTCCCTAAAACTACCGTTAATTCAATTTTCCCGAAGAAATGTTTCAAATAAAAGTTATATTTCTTTGTATGTGTAGTTGATATACGAAGTTTAAAGTAAATCGTTGGAGCCATTTTTGAGAAAATTGCAAAAAAATATTAAAAAAAAAAACAACTAGTAAATTGATACTTCTGACTTTGACAGATGACCCACTGTCAAATGCCATGGTGATATCTAAACGGAATATCAAGTTTCAACATTCGATGATTTTTTAATTTTTGAGCTATGCTGTTCACATACAATACACGCACATACACACAATTTTCTAAAAACCAATTTTTTTACTTTCTCTTCTCCTAGTAAGAGGAAGTATGTCATCGTTTCACATTTTCGATATCGAGTTTTCACCGGAAATATCCGTTTTGAGGTCCCCTGAGTCCAAAAAAACGGTTTTTAGCAAATGGTTTGTGTGTATGTATGTGAACAGCATAGCTCAAAAACGAAAAATCGTAGAAAGTTCAACTTGATATTATGTTTAGGTATCACCATGGGATCTGACGGTGCGTTATGTGTCAATATTCCTCAACCGGAAGTACCACTTTACTAGTTGTTTTTTTTTACGTTTTTGCAATTTTCTCAAAAATGGCTCCGAAGATTTTCTTTAAACTTGCTATATCAACTACACATACAAAGAGCTACAACTTTTATTTGAAACATTTCTCCAGGAAAATTCATTTAAGGGCACTTCTGGGGGAGGGTGGGGTTAGGTTTTCATCTTAACTGCTGTTTCAGTATATTAGACAATTCTGTCATCTAAATAATGTTAATTAGAATTAAATACGTTGTTGAAATTCCGAGTTTGAAAAAAAATAGATAACCGGAAGTGCGTTTTTACTGAAATATAATTTTCAGTTTTCTGGTATTTTCTCGAAAATGGCTCCAACGATTTTCTTTAAACCAGCGTTGTTAACTATACATATAAAGAGCTACAACTTTTATTTGAAACTTTCCCCTGATAAATTCATTTAAGGGGACTTTTGGGGGAGGGGGGTTATGTTTTTCTTTAAAATGCTATCACAGTTGATTATACAATTCTGTCATCCAAATTGAAATAACTAGAAATTAATATATGACCCAAATTCCGAGTTTCAAGGAAATTAGTAAACCGGACAGTTTTCCTGGACAGTGTTTTCACTTTTCGGCGAATTTCCTAAATTTGGTACACTAACTATAAAATTTTGTCAATTATATTTTTGAGTACTGGAAGTAGAGAAAATTTTGTTTTGTGTTCACCACATATTTTTTTTTTTTTTTTCAAAAACTGTATGATAACATAAGACTTTGCAACAGAGCAAATCTATATTATACTACTTATTTTGACAAAACAACCTGATGATGGGCGAACACCCCCGAAACCGGGTCAATGCCCAAACACACCAAAAGAAGCCTGGCTATCAATGGGCAAATCAGCTTGATTTAAATTTGATTAATTTTAGAGTCAGAGGATAGTTTGATTTGTTTAGGTTTAAACTTCCCAGATTTTTTGTATTTTTTTTTTTTTTAATAAATTTCGAATGCTAATTGCACACACATTATAAACTTTTATCAGTTTTAAGATATTTTTCGTTTAAAAAAAAAAAAAAAAAAAAAATATTTTAAGACGTTCTTCATTAAATATTTTTAACGTTAAATTTTAAAAATATTTTTGAGTTTTTTTTTTTCAATTATTATTAGCGCTGTCTTCTTGACTACAATATAACTACATTCAAATTTTACTACCAGCCAAGGTTTCTACAAACAATATAATAACCTCAACTATTTTATTAAATTTTTATGTTAAAAGCTTCGAAAATTTCTGCCAGTAAGAAGAATGTTTTTTTTTGTGAGTGATTTATTAATACAGATTTTTTTTTTTTTACTTTCTCTTACTCCTAGTTGACGAGGAATTATTTGTAAAATCGTTGTCCAATTTTCGATATCGCGTTTTCAACAGAAATATCCGTTTTGAGGTCCCCTGATCCCAAAAAAGTGGTTTTTAGCAAATGGTCTGTGTGTGTGCGTGTATATGTGAACAGCATAGCTCAAAAAACGAAAAACTGTAGAAAACTGAAACTTAATATTCCGTTTAGGTATCACCATGCGATCTGACTGTGCGTTATCTGTCAAAATTCCTCAACCAGAAGTACCACTTTACTAGTTGACTTTTTTACTTTTTTGCGTTTTTCTCAAAAATGGCTCCAAGGATTTTCTTTAAACTTGTCACATCAACTACACATACAAGGAGCTACAACTTTTATTTGAAACATTTCTCTGGGAAAATTGATTTAAGGGGCCTTCTGGGGGAGGGGTGGGGTTAGGTTACCCTCTAAAGTGCTATTTCAGGTTATTACACAATTCGGTCATTTAAATAATGTTAATTAGAATGAAATATGTTGTTGAAATTCCGAGTTTGAGAAAAATCGGAAAACCGGAAGTGCTTTTGTTTTAACACTTTACTAAATATGATTTTTTCACTTTTTCCGCGATTTTCTCAAAAATGGCCCCGAGGATTTTCTTGAAACTACACATATAAACTAAACATTCAAAGATCTACAACTTTTATATAAAACATTTCTCTGGGAAAATTCATTTAAGGGCACTTTCAGGAGAGGGGCAGGGTTACAGCTTCCTCTAAAGTGGTATCATACTTGATTATACAATTCTATCATCCAAATGAAATTAATTAGAAATAAATAGTTGGCCAAAATTCCGGGTGTGAAGAAAATCAGTAAACCGGAAGTGCGCTTTTACTGAATAGTTTTTTTCAGTTTTCGACAAATTTTGTTAAATTTGGTACACAAACTATAAAATTTGTCAATTATAATTTTGAGAACTGGATAAGAGAAAGTTGTGTGAGTGTTTCACACCAGATTTTTTTTATTTACAAACAACCTATTGAGAATAAAAAAAAATCATTTGACTACTTATGTATCACATTTTCAAGTTCGGGACTTTTTAAATTAAGTGCAGACTCTCAAATATCCATAGGCTACAAAGCTAATACATACTTGGCCGGCTTTACAGAAAACTCTTATTTTATAGTATGAGGCGCGGAAGTATGATTGCCCTTACATCTCGATAAAATAGAAACAGTATCTTCAAGGTTCTATAAATCTGTATTATATCTACCTTCCTCTATACACCATCACTTCATTCGTCTAGAAACTCAAGATCGCTCTCAAGACTACCAAGTATTCTCCAAGACGATCAATTGGCTAATGAAATTATTGCTATTACCTCCAAACCGGCACCAAATGGTATGCTATAATCGCCTAAATACAGTTAAAAATAATAAAGCAGCGGGGATTGACGAAATTCCATTATGAGTACTTTGAAAATAGTCTGGATATTCTATTAGATAAAATGTTATCCATTTTCAACAAATTTTATATTTATGGTAGAATAGTGGAAAGCTTTAAAGAATCCCATCATTTTCCTGATACATACAAAATTTAAATGATAGGGTTTTATCTTTAGTAAATACGATTGGAAAATTGCTTGCAGTACTTTTATTAGATTGGTTTTAAGAAATACAATTCGACCTTAGATAATATTATGAATCTTATGCCGTTAATTAAACTTAGAACTAAAATAAGCGGCAAAAATTATTTGCTTTTTTCATCGATTTAACTGCCGCATTTGACAGAATTGACACTTGAGGCACACCCAATTTTATAAGCTCTTTTATCTAGTCGTTTCGAGCTGTATGTTGACTATATTAATAAACTTATATACGACATGTATACATGGGTCGGAGAGTTTCAATACTTCAATTTTTTATTTCTAATGTTTCCTTTTCTCCAATACAGGATTTAATTTTATTTTTGTGAAAAAGTATCTACAATTTATTATTTATTGCTTTATAGTTAAAAAGGAATTCATGTATGTAACTTGTAGTCAGACCTTCTCTTGAATTTATTTTTCATTTGGTAATCTCATATTTAGTTAAAGAATCAGACAAAATTCAACATAGGTACCTCAGATTTGTTTATTGAATCATTTCTCATAGATTCTCTCTGTCTGTGTGTTGATTATTCTAATACTTGGTCTTCTCTAAATCTTTTTGAGACCTTGGAAATTAGACATTATATTTCCTTTTAAAACTATTAAATGACACTATTATTTGCCCAGAATTTCTACAATCAATTAATTTTTATATTACCCCAACTATAAACCCCGTGTAAAACCAACTTTCATATACCATTCTGTTCAAAAATTACCAATTATTTTGCACTTATAATTAGGATACTAAGATTAGGGAACATGCTAAGCGTACTTTTTTTTTAAAATTATAAATTCAGACAATTTGATACATTTTGATTAAATATTACTAGAGTCATTATTTTATTCTTAGTTTTTATATTAATCTTTATTAGGTATACACTTTTATATACCTACTTTATATACATATATAAAGTAGGTATTTATCATATCTACATTAGATGTTCAAATTACCTTATTTTGTTCGCTCCATTACATAAAAAATTGCATTGTATTTGTTATTTACTGTAATTTTTAAGCATGTTATTTATTGTTAGACTTTAATTTATATATGTAAATAAATAATAAATTACAATACAGTATACAACAAACACTATAACAACATTTCTAAACATTTAAAAGAAAAACATACAAGAGTAGTACTCTTTCATTAGCAAGTAATTAATAAATAGTATTATATAATAAAAAAAAAAAATTAATAAATATATAATACAATAAAATAATATTTTAACAAACTGTAATTTGAGTTGGTTGACTGGTTGTCCTTCGTTAAACTGTCCTTTATTAGGAAAAACTGTCCCAGATATATTTTTTTCTAAACCAGATCCTTTCCATTAAATTTACTTGTTCTGTGTCAATACCAAATATTAAATAATATGGTAAAAAATTATAAAC
This sequence comes from Triatoma infestans, assembly GCA_011037195.1. Classification (NCBI taxonomy): domain Eukaryota; kingdom Metazoa; phylum Arthropoda; class Insecta; order Hemiptera; family Reduviidae; genus Triatoma; species Triatoma infestans. The sequence continues at coordinate 63,255 of JAAEAF010001768.1, forward strand.
CCTATATCCTGTTAATTTCGAATATTATTTAGAAACTAAATTTTAAATTCAATTTCTTTTCTTTAGTTTTTTTTTTTGAAGAAGTTAAATTTTATTTAAAATTTCAATGCTGAAAAATATTTAGTTCAGCTGGCTATGAAAAAAAGTGGAAGGGTTTATACTGAGTGGCAGGGCAGGGTTTATGCCTGAGTGTCCGTACATTGTGGATGTCCCCTGAAATAAGTTATGATTAAATTTAAATTAAAACATATCTGAAACTCCTATAAAATCAGGTTTTGTTTCAGTAAAGTCGGACTTTCAGTTGATGCATTTTGGCCGGAACCTTGGTGTCAGACGGCTAAACGGAATACCAAGTTTCCCAATCAACGAATCTGGTTGATATAATCCTTTGGGGACTACCAATTTCTAGAACTGAGAATAATTTATTGACTTGTCATACAATAAATGGCGATACAATGTGTTCCCTCAATTTGTTTAGTCCGCAGAGACTCAAACCAGGTATATCCTTAGTGGATGTAAAGTTGTTAATAAGAAATAATCTCTGTTTCCGGTGGAGACTCTTCTGCAGGAAGACGAGAAAGAAAATCCTGAACAGAGTATGCTAATCCCTTGCGATAAACGATAACGTATTGGTGGCTCTGAAATTCCAGTGCCCAACGTACTAAACTACCTTTTGGATTTTTGGGGTTGTTGAGCCGTTTCAGACTGATCTGTAATGACACGGAAATGATAACCTTCGAGGTGAAGTCTGAATTTGCTCACTCCCTATATATAACGGCAAGACATTCCTTCTCGGTAACGCTATAATTAATTTCAGCCTTCGTTAAGGCTCGGTTTGCATAAGCAATCACTTTTTTGATGGTTGTCTGCTGTTGCGTAAATACCACATCAAGACCGGTGGTACTGGCTCTAGTTTGTAGAACAATCGGCTGAGTAAAAACTACCCTGACCAGAAAGGCTACGAAGTAAGGATATTTCGCTTCATCCCAGATGTATGGTTTTCCTTTCTTCATAATTCAGTCATCGATCGGATACCATCAGTAAAATGTGGTATGTATCATTCACTGCCTCACGTATATCTTTTTCAAAGTGGCTTTTTGGCTAGCTTCCTCCTGCATTCTGACAAAGGTTCCGAGGTAAAGATATTTCGTTTCATCCCAGATAAATGGTTTTCTTTTCTTCAGTAATTCAGTCATAGGTCGGATAAGATCAGTAAAATTAGGAATGTATGTATGTATGTATCACTGCCTCACGTTTGTCTTTTTCAAAGATTGTTTTTGGCTGGCTTCCTTCTGCATTCTGGCAAAAAGTTTTCGAGGACATATATTTGTTTTTTTTTTTCTTCTTTCTTTACCATATATTCTGAAATTTGCCTCATTAAGTTCTATCAGCTTCAATTTGGGCGGAATTTTCACACTGTTCCTAAAGTAGTTTCCCAGGATTTTTGAACCACACTTTGTTTGGAAGTTGTTGAGAAGTATTTCATCAACCTTGCCACCATTAGTTTAGCATCCCGGAATAATATCATCTGCTCCTGTTACTTTTCCAAGCTTGAGATTAAGATGGTGCCCTTACTCATTGCCTTTATTATGCAACATATAAGAGTAATACAAATTATTTAAATTAGATATAAATGAATGCTAAAAATAGATGTGTTAAACCCAATTGTTGTTCACAGAAGGAATAGAGCCGCATCTTCCTTCCCATATTTTATTAAGTAATAAGCTAAAAAATTCTTCTTAAGCTTATTTATTACTAACATAATTTATTATTTGTTTTGTTTGTTTTTTCGACCAGTGTTTTTTAGATTACTTTGTGTGTTTGAGTAAAATATCTCAACAAGAAAAAATAAATTTGATCGTGTGCATCTTTCAGTTAAATTTTCAACGTTGAGATACCTTTATTAATAAAGGTATTAATATAAAAAAGGCCTTGATCTCAAAAAAGTTCCAATTAATATACCATATATATATTATATATATAGCTTATGTATTTACTTTTTTTATTGATCGCAAGCTATGTAGGTTAAATATGCAATTATGAAAAAGTCAGATGGTTTCATAATAATATTCAGTTTTTCTTTTTTTATATATTTTTTTTTTTTTTTTAATTAAAGTAATAAGAATAATTGCGATTTTGTCAAATTTTTAAGCAATATTTGTTTTATGAATTCCGTAGGAGTACGAATAAAATTATTCGTATGGAAGTTTGTTTAAGTACGTTATCAATGTATTTATCAATCATTCTCACTCTTTATATAGATAAATGTTCATGTGTGTATTGTATGATGTTATGAAAGAGAGAATAAAAATCTTAAAAACATAAACTGACAGGAAGTTCAATTTTGATAATATTCCGTTCATATTCCATCATGGGTTACGACACAAAAGTTTCAGCCGAATACGTACAAGTTTCTTTGATCAATTTTCGCGATTTTTTTTTTTTTTTAATGTTTCAACGATTCTCTTGTCAAAATTCGCACACGCTCTCTGTTTGATTTGAAACATTTTTTCAGACGAAAACTGTTTTTCTTTATTAGTTCCGGAGGATCAGAGACATTTTTCGTGGTAGCCTGCTTCATTTTGTGGTCACCGGCCGGTTTTGGGCCCATCACAGACTGCACAAAGCAAATTCAGTTTATACCGAGTTTATTCAGTTTATAAATGGTATAATCTGAATTTGCTCTGTGCAAGTCTGTGTTTTCACACTGTCTGACAAACGTATCCTGAAGATGGGCGAACGCCCGTAACCGGTCGATGACCACAAAATGAAATAGGCTACCACGGAAAATGTCTCTGATGCTTTCCAGCTTTGCGGAACCAACCACCACAACAGTTCTGGAGGATCTTCAGATATAAATTTACATAAATTACATAATAAAGAATTATCTGAATGTATGGCACTTCTTTCTCAAACGTGAAAACTGGGTGATTGAGACGATTTTTGTAGAATATTGATAATTTTCTTCACGGGCAAACGCGCATAAACCTACATCTGTTTGATGCAACCATAATGTTGATGACTGCTTCTATGTTAGCGTTTACTTGGATTATTTCCACAATTAAACGATACATTGTGTACAGAATATCGTGTACATTGTGTGCCGAATATTTAGATACTATATCTTCCCTTCGACACTTAAACATATTAAAGATAAGTAAAATGATATTAATTTATTTATTTATCATTAACAATATTAATGATAAATAAAAGAGAAGTCAAAATAAATGAAGTTAGAAAAAAAAAACTCGAACAAGCAACAGTTTTGCAGATATGAGGAGAGGTTGAGTCATGCAGCCCCTCTCATAGTGAGAAGAGCTACTAAAACTCCGCTAGGAGAGGTCTAAAGTGTAAAACTTATAAGGAAAAATCTGGTGGGAAACACTCACACAACTTTCTCTTACTCCAGTACTCAAAATTATAATTGACAAATTTTATAGTTAGTGTACCAAATTTAATGAAATTCGTCCAAAAGTGAAAACACTGTCCAGTAAAACTGTCCGGTTTACTAATTTCCTTGAAACTCGGAATTTGGGTCATATATTAATTTCTAGTTATTTCAATTTGGATGACAGAATTGTATAATCCAACTGTGATAGCATTTTAAAGAAAAACATAACCCCCCTCCCCCAAAAGTCCCCTTAAATGAATTTATCATGGGAAAAGTTTCAAATAAAAGTTGTAGCTCTTTATATGTATAGTTAACAACGCTGGTTTAAAGAAAATCGTTGGAGCCATTTTCGAGAAAATACCAGAAAACTGAAAATTATATTTCAGTAAAAACGCACTTCCGGTTATCTATTTTTTTCAAACTCGGAATTTCAACAACATATTTAATTCTAATTAACATTATTTAGATGACAGAATTGTCTAATAAACTGAAATAGAGTTAAGATGAAAACCAAACCCCACCCCTCCCCGAGAAGTGCCCTTAAATGAATTTTCCCGGAGAAATGTTTCAAATAAAAGTTGTAGCTTTTGTAGGTGTAGTGATTATCAGTTTAAAGACAACTTCGGACGCCATTTTTAGGAAAACGTGCATAAAAAAGTAAAAAAAAAAACAACTAGTAAAGTGGTACTTCCGGTTGAGGAATATTGACACATAACGCACCGTCAGATCCCATGGTGATACCTAAACGTAATATCAAGTTTGAAATTTCTACGATTTTTCGTTTTTGAGCTATGCTGTTCACATACATACATACACACACACGAACACACACACACACACACACACACACACACACACAGACCATTTGCTAAAAACCACATTTTTGGACTCAGGGGACCTCAAAACGGATATTTCGGGTGAAAACTCGGAGATCGAAAATTTGACACGATGTACAATACTTCCTCTTACTAGGAGTAAGAGAAACTAAAAATTAAAAAATCAAGGAACTGAGGGTCTTGGCAAGACTCTCAGAACTATATTTTTTGTTTCTTTGTTTAATATAACTCATTTTACAAAACATGACAAACATTAGCAATTAATAACTGAAGAGTGAATCCGGATTAATGACTACAGTTATTAAGCTATTCATGTATTGTGATTAATCATTAAAACATCAATCATTCAATTACAAACGGAATTAATCATTGTATATTAAGTCAAATCATTAATCAATTTACGTTTCATTGTAATTTGTGTAAGAGAATTTTTTTTTTTTTAAATTAATGACAATAATGAAAATCTGGTGTGAAACACTCACACAACCTTTCCCTTATTCCAGTTCTCAAAATTATAATTGAAAAATTTTATAGTTTGTATACCAAATTTAATGAAATTCGTCGAAAGCTAAAAAAAAACTGTTTAGTAAAAGCGCACCTACGGTTTACTAATTTGCTTGAAACTCGGAATTTTCGGCCATCTATTTATTTCTAATTAATTTTGTGTGGATAATAGAATTGTATAATCAAGTATGATAACACTTTAGGGGAAAACATAACCCCACCCCTCCATTAGAAGTGCCATTTAATGAATTTTCCCAGAGAAATATTTTAAATAAAAGTTATAAATCCTTTGTATGTGTAGCTTATATATAGGATGTTTCAAGAAAATCGTCCGAGCTATTTTTGAGATAATCGCAAAAAAGTGAAAAAAACTAACTAGTAAAGTGGCACTTTCGGTTAAGGAATTTTGACAGTTAACCTACTGTCGGATCCCATGGTGATACCGAAATAATGTAATATCAAGTTTGAACTTTCTACGGTTTTTCGTTTTTGAGCTATGCTGTTCACACACACACACACACACAGATACACATACAGACCATTTGCTAAAAACCACTTTTTTTGGACTCAGAGGACCTCAAAACGCATATATCCGGTGAAAAACTTGATATCGCAAAATTTAACACGATTACAATACTTCCTCTTACTAGGAGTAAGAGAAAGTGAAAAATTCACTAAGATAGACTATTTTTTTTTTTTTAATATCTATACCAATATTTTAATCTATATTGTTTTTCTCATAAATCAAAAAATTAATATAATATTTACCCATCAAAATATAAGGTGTTCATGAAAAATTTTAAATTAAATGACACTTGTATTATATACTTTAAAATAACTAAACATTTTAAACTAAAAAAAGTCACTGGTCATATACACTAGACCACACACTTGGCATTAGGTATTGTTAATTACAAGTTATAATTCTAACTGTTACATTTTCATAAATAATTGCAAAAAAAAAAGAAAAGAATAATGATAATTAGCTCGTCCTAAATACCTCGTTTTATAATCTTTGTTTTGTTCAATGTCACCAACACTATTAGTTGTGTTTTTATCTACAAATTTTTTATATTTACTGAAAAAAATATATATTATAACTAAGGAACGGATTTTTATGTATTTAAAAATGCCAAATATTTAATTAAAATATGCATATATTTTCGTCAATTATGTGGAAAATATGTGATTTTCTTAAAATATTTTCTGGAATATTTAAGTAAAATGGACATTTTTTTTTATGAAAATGGATTTTTGGGCAAGTTATAATTATTTATACAAGAAAAGAACATTTTTACAATTTATAATAATTTATTAGGAACAAAATAATTTGTTTTTACAAGTTATAATGATTTATACAACAAAGAACATTTTTACTATTTATAAAAAGATGTGTTAATTTTCAATTTTGAAAACTTCACTCTTCGAAATTGTTTGCAACCACATGAAATTTCAAATGTTGGAACGTAAAGTGACGACGATCTGGGCGTAAGATGGACTTGTAACGACTAAAAGATCGTTCAACATCTACAGATGTTATAGGTGCCTTGCTGAAAGAAGTTATCTCGTTGGTTGTAAAGGGTACACGATGTTCTGAGGTGACTTCTGTTCCACTGACAATATCAGAAATCTGGCAGATGGTCTCCCACCCTTTGTTCTTGCTCAGTACTTCTACCAGTTTTGATCTGATCAGATCTCCCTTACTCCCAGGTATTCCTTCCACCTTTTCGATGACTTTTTTAACGTTGGACACGTTTTCTGTCAGTCGAACACTTTGGGACTCAAGTTGGGTAATGGCTTGTGCAAGAAATACGCAATTGTCAGAAATGAATGCAAGGTCGTTACTTAAATTAGGTTTCTCGAATAAAGACTTGGCTGTATTTATCGCTACTGCTTCGTCTTCGAGATGTGAAAGGACATTCTTGATTTTATTGTAGTTTTCATAATAATGCTGAGCTGCTTCCAGCCAAGTACCCCATCTTGTCAATATTGGTTCTGGTGGAAGGCACAAGTCTGGATAGAGATCTTTTAGCATTTTAATGCGACTTGGTGCTTTTAAGAACACATTTTTAACCGAGGAGATTAAGGAATCTACGTCACTGAACAAAGATCGGACAGTTTCTGCTACTCGATGCAAGGCATGAGCAATACACGTCACATGAATTATCTTAGGATAAAATACCTGAATAGATTGCCCAGCCATGACCATGTTGGGGGCAGCATCAGAGAGAAACAAAAGAACTTTTTCGTTCAAACCTCCACTGGGCCATAGGATATGCATTGAGGCATCGAAGAATCGTGAAATGGTGGAATGATTGCATTTTTCGAGAACCTCACAGTTCAAAAGGAATGGCTTTGAATCCACATCAGCATCACTGTCAAGTTTTCCAATAACTGCATTGGCAATATAACTGCCCTCAACGTCAGTGGTTTCATCAATTGACACCCAAATCGGTCCATCTTTGATGTGTTCTCGAATTTTGGTTAGTGTATCTTTATAGATATCTTCCAGGTAGTTTTTCCGCAGAGTGCTCTCGTCAGGCATTTTTTCCCAATATAGGTCTCTAAGAATCCTTTGAAATGAGGATTTTTAAGTTTGTGGAAAGGGATATCTGCTCTAACCAAAGCCCGACACAGATCTGTACTCAGAGTAGACTTACTTGATGATGGAGATGTAAGGAAGGCTTGATAGGACGTCCTCTCTTTCTTTCTGTTTTTATTCTCTATGTGCGATCCGGTGGCACTATGTTGGGTGACTTGGGAACGTTGAGAGCAAGAAACGCGCTTGTCACAAGCTGTGCAGTACAAAATGTCTCCATCACTTCGAAAAAGTTCTGCTGGAAACTCGCGAAGATATTTAGCAACCAGTTGTCTGTTTGATGCCGATGTTCGTGGCATTTCACCCAAAAAAGAATACACTAAGTGACCGAACGAAATGAATTGGACACTTCAACGAACGAGCTGAAAGAACAGACAACGTCAGACAACTTCAAAGAACTAACAAGTGCCCGTCACTGTTTAGCAGCATTCTGTGTAAATTACAATAACCATTGTACCCACTGTGATTCACAGCCTTACAGTCTGTGGTTCACAGTTCCTGTCAACCACCTCCCAATTATGAAAATATGCCCAAAATGAAAAATATGTACATATTTTGATTAAATATGTAGAAATATTTATTTATTTTGATCAAATATGTATAAATATGCGATAACATCCAAATATGTGGAAATATGTGAAATAAAAGTAGACTCAAAGGGCTTAAAAAGTGTCAGTATGAATACTTCTAGTTGAAAAACGTCTGTAAATTGCCTAGAAACAAATATGTAAATACATACGAATCCGTTCCCTAATTATAACATTCAGCCAAATTTTGGACTATTTAATATTTGTGATAACAATAAATAATGAAAAAAAAAAAAATCTGGTGTGAAACACTCACACAACTTTCTCTTACTCCAGTTCTCCAAAAATTATAATTGACAAATTTTATAATTTGTGTACCAAATTTCAGGAAATTCGTCGAAAGCTAAAAAAAAACTGTTCAGTAAAAGAGCACTTCCGGTTTACTAATTTTCTTGAAACTCAAAATTTTGGCCATCTATTTATTTCTAATTAATTTTGTTTGGAGTATAGAATTGTATAACCAACTATAATAGCACTTTAGAGAAAAAACATAACCCCACCTACCCCTAAAAGTGCCCTTAAGGCAATTTTCCCAGAGAAATGTTTTAAATAAAAGTTGTAGATCATCGTACGTATGTTTAGTTTAAACACGAAGTTTCAAGAAAATTATGTGGAGCCATTTTTGAGAAAATCGCGAGAAAGTGAAAAAAAAAAACAAACAAATCATTTAGTAAAGTGGTATAGTAAACGCACTTCCGGTCATCCGATTTTTTTTCAACTCGGAATTTCAACAACATACTCAATTCTAATTCACATTATTTAGATGATACAATTGTCTAATAAACTGGAATAGCACTTTAGATGAAAACCTAACCCTAACCCTCCCCCATAAGTGCGTTAAATGAATTTTCCCAGAGAAATGTTTCTAATAAAAGTTATAGCTCTTTGTATGCGTAGTTGATATACCATGTTTGAAGAAAATCGTCGGAGCTATTTTTGAGAGAATTGCAAAAAAGTAAAAAAATAAAATAAAAAAAACTAGTAAAGTGGTACTTCCGGTTGAAGAATTTTGACAAATGATCCACTGTAATACCATGCTGCTACCTAAACGGAATATCAAGTTTCAACTTTCTTCAGTTTTTCGTTTTTAAGCTATGCTCTTCACGTACATACATACACACACCATTTGCTAAAAACCACATTTTTGGATTCAGGGTCCTCAAAAAGGATATTTCCGGTGAAAACTCGATATCGAAAATTTCGCACGATTACAATACTTCCTCTCAATAGGAGTAAGAGAAAGTAAAAACTGTTTGTATGTATATATATATATATATATATATATCCAATGGCTACTCAATATTTTTCCCTCCTCTAATGTCTACTGATTAAAAATCTGTATACAAACCTGTATAATCTTGTGACTTTATAGTCTCTATGTCAACCATAAATATTTCCACAACTCAAACGTTTAAAACTCTCATAGTATTAAAACTATGTAGGCATGATCCACAAACTGAATGGTTTGCCCTTAACCGGCTTATATCAGTCACTACGTGCTTACTAAATCCATAACCCTTTAAACCACGGGCGTTTGGATAGTATGTAGCATCCTAATTTTTTATAAAAATAATCCTTTCATGTGAGTGTTATATTTTGTGTGGCAATGTTTTGTTATGGTATTTCTTTGTTATGAGTGATCTAGTATCAGAACCTGACAATTTACTCTCCAGTGATTGCAGCCTCTGTAACAATCATATCTACTCTTTCATTATGCTGTAGGATACAATGTCTCTTAATCCACACGAAATTTTATTTATAATATTTCGGATGCACATATATACATTTTCTGCTATACATAATATATTAAAATTTATAGCTAGGTAATATCAATATAAATAAATAATAAATCAGATCTATGTTAATTATTGTACAAGAATGACGTGTGAGTGTTTCACACCAGATTTTTGTTTACGATCTGGTTTTATTTAAATACGTTTAACATTACTTAAGAAAAAAAAGGATCAATGATTTTTCATAAGTTACATAATTTTTCTCAATAATCAACAATTTAAAACTGTTTAGAGATATAGGTACAGGAAAATTACTAATTAAAATTAGAAGACGCTTAAGTTGCCAGCTGTCTGAATAATAATATGTCGTTTGAACGGTTCCTAAATTATAGCCTTGACAAGTGTCACATGAACACTACAAAGACTACGAAAAATGGTTACTTCTGTACCTTTCTAAAAGATATTTGACTAAATTGTAATGTCCAACGCTTGTTATTTAGTATAAAACATGGTTCCTCATAGCTAATATGGTGCTCTAAAGCAAGGCATTTTATTTTATTTATTTATTTATTTTTTTTTGGCTACGTCCCAAAACTGAATTTTTAAATAAACACTGAAAATAAGAAAGGTAAGTATTCAATGAATCCCACCTTCCATTTTACAATTTATTACTCATCAAATTTAAAAAGTTTGGTTAATTTAACGAAATTAAACTGTTTTTTTTAAAAAGTTGTTCAAATAATAATTTATGGTGACTTTGTATTTCGTATCAAAAAAAAAACCTCAAATCTTGGACATGTTTTTTTTTGTAAGATTTGAAGATTTGATATTTATTTTCAAACAAGATTGTTTTCTAGATAAGGCTTATGTACTTCGTAACTTAATGCCCCTTTAATCTTTAAAGTTCTTTCTTAATATTTTATGTAGATATTTTATGAATTTTTTCACAAATATTTATACTCAACAGCTATCTGGCAATTATTCAAATTATATACAAAATTTGATGATGTAAATAAGTCTAGTGGAAGAAAGAAATGAAAGAAAATGATAGTTTTGAAAAATAGTTAGAATATTTTATAGTTTGAAAAATAGAATTTTGTTAATATTTTAAATGTATTTTAGTGCAGTGAAAAGAGCCAGTTACTGTAATTTGGGGTCATTGCTATTAGGGAAACAAAAGCACAAACGACCGTTAAATTAATACAATACCATTTGGCCAACTGTTTTGTTATAGAGGGCATTCCTTCAAGACAGTCTGCATTCTGCTTCAAAAGCCAGAACACTTGCTTCAGGATTCGCTCTCTTAAGCTCATGCTCTGTGATAGAGATTTGCCTTTATTCTAGATAAACATCTGATTTATTAAGATATAGTTGTGATATTGTAAAGTTCTTAAATTAGCTTAGAGAATAATATATTTATTTTAAAAAAACAGTGGTGCTCTCTTGATTATTACTAATAATACTTCACTCTCTTAAACATATATAATTACAAGCCCTTTTACAAAACCGCTCACGCCACAAGCCGCCAGCTCACAAACACACACAACATCACCAATAACATTTCATAACAAATGCAATATACATTAAATAATTTTACCACTAAAATTTAATGGGGCACTTTAGATAGAAATGTTTACAAAAATATATAATATCAAAGACAAATCGCAACTATAAAAAAAAAAAAAAAAAAAAAAAAAAAATTGAAAAATCCATCTCAAATAAAAATATTAAGTTTGTATATAGGTATATCTGCAGTTAACATCAAAAAATTAACAAAAATTTTTTGGGAAACTTATTCAAGAAATAACTGGAAACCTCAAAAAAAAAGAAAAGAAAAAAGTCATCAATAAAATTGGTCTACAATCGCGTAGTAGAAAAATCGAGTTAGTAAAACATACCGATTATCAGGCACAATTTTCATATTTTAAAAGAAATAATAAAAAAATCATACGATAAATCTTATTTCTGAGCACAAAACACAAATCTCTCAAAGGGTGATAATTAATTTTCGTTAAAATAAGAGAAATGTTAATAATTAATTTTTTACTTTTATATAAAAATCCTATAGAATTTTTAAAAATATCGATCAAAAATAACTCCCATTTATCAACTCATAAAGTTCAAGATTTTGGGCGAAATTTAACTTAAAATTAGTGAGTAATTAAAGTTGGCTTACTAACGCGAATTAATTTTTAGTTTTAAAATAACTCCAATGTTGTAAATTGGATGTTGAGTTTCGGTCATACAATAAAACTCTTTCTAAATTTCTACCGACGTTTCGGCAAATTTATTGCCTTCTTCAGGGTAAAAATTTTCGGTTAGAATTACAGTAGTAATTACTCTAGTTTAACCTGTGACATACCATCACCAAGTGTTAACTTGGTACATACCAACGCTTTGTGACTTGGTACATACCAACGCTTTGTGTTGGAAAAGAGTTCTTTTGTATGACCGAACCTCAATATGCAATTTACAACATTAAATACAGCGGTCATAAAGAACACCAAAAAACATCAATAACTCCAATATTCAATCCCTGCTGTCAAGTCGTAAATTCTGGTAAATTGTTTTTCCTTCAAGTTTGGAATTCTAGCGATGCTTCTAATGCTTATTAATATTATTGAGGAAGTAGAATGACACATTATACTGAAGTGGTGGTACTTTAGAAGCAATATTGATTTCCATTGTTACCCTCAAAATATCAATTTCACCGAGAAAATGTTTAAAAAATAATCGATATTTATTTGTGTGTGTGTGTGTGTGTGTGTGTATGTGTAGGGTAGTATACAAAGTTTATATAAATTATCTGGAGCTATATTCCAGATAATCGTAAAAGTAAAACGATTTTGATCGAAACCTTGGTATTACGGTGGCAATATACCTAGTTGGTATACCTAGACATTCCTAGTTTAAAACCACACAAAATACACACACACACCATTCGCTAAAAAACATTTTTTAAAGATTAAAACTGAAATTTTCATACTTCATAATTTAATGAAATTCTGACGACCTTTTCAGATCGATGGCAATAGACTCTAGAAGCATATAAAGAATTACAATTTTTAGTTAGGCGCCAGGCTTATTTAATCTAGCCAATCAGCATGATCGGAACTCTAAATAAGTAAATAAAAATCAAATTACATAACCTAGAGGGTAAAGACAGACACGGCGGTTTTAACCGAAACGTTTCACAAGTCGGTAGCGTTCTAACAAACCAGATTTGAGCTGTTTCATTAAGCGATTTGTGCAGTGATCGATGCGGTTTGCAGTACGGATGACATGGTGTATTTGTCAATATTGTATTTACATTGGAAAATTTATTAAAAAAAAAAAAACTGAATCAAAGAATGTGAATAAATCCAATTATCAAAGGAAGGCAAACGAAAAGGGCATTTTCATACGTTGTTTGCTGAAGTACAAAGAGACGATGAAAAATTTTTCAACTTCATCACTAGAATGTCGCGAAGTAGTTTTGATGAGTTACTCACAATTTATCAAGAAAAGCTAAACAAGGAAGGATACTTTTTCCTCATATCCCCAAAGTGCCGGTCGATTTTCTAGTTAGTTTATTAGCTTTTCTGCATCAAATTTTTCTCCAGCTATTTGTAAACAAAATGCGTTAATAAAGCCTGAACAGAGCCTAAATGTGATAGAGCCATCTGAACACGTTAAGGGTAAAGACAGACACGGCGGTTTTAACCAAAGCGTTTCTCGAGTCGGTGGCCGACTCGATATGTCATCATATATATCATAATGGTGTAAAACATACACAGCGGTGCCGACCGTTTCCTTTCGTGCAGCGGTTTTAAAACAGCGTCTGTAGGTGATTGATGTGAAGAACCGACTCCGTGAACTTACACGATTTTTCTCGAAGTTTCCCGAAGACTGTTTAAAGTGTTCAGATGGCTCCGTTCGGAGCTGTAGACTCGTTTTGTTTAGAAATGGCTGGAGAAAAATTTGATGCAGAAAGTCGACCGGTACTTTAGGATCTAAAGGATAAATGAATATAGCGATAGATTTATAAGAAGAAAATGTTGTTAGCTTTTCTTGCCAAATTGTGAGTAACTCATCTAAACTACTTCGCGACATCCTAGTAAAGATAAAAAATTTCTCATCGTCTTTTTGTACTTCAGCAAACAATGTATGAAAATGCCCTTTTTGTTGCCTTTCTTTGATAATTGAATTCTTCGTTCTTATTTTTTTATGCAAATTTTCCAATGCAAATACAATCTTAAGCTAATTTAAGAACTTTACAATATCACAACTATATCTTAATACTATACAAATACACCACGTCGTCGTCGTACATAATGCAAACCGCATTGATCACTGCACAAATTGCTTAATAAAACAGCTCAAATGTGGTTTTTGTTTAAACGCTAACCACCCGTTAAACGCTTCGGTTGAAACCAGGGTTTAAAATCGATAACTATTTTTTCCAACAAATTATCAAATAATAATTATTTTTGATCAATAAATTTAAAAATCATGCCTGATTTATTAATAAAAATAAAATCAATTTTTGAGTTTTTTTTTATTCCATTAAAAATAATGATCACTCTCTGAGCGATACTTTCTTCAATTAAAAATAATGATTAATTCTTGATCGAAAAAATTTCACTCAAAAAATAAAAATCAGACTAAATTAAAATAAAATATGCTTGTTTCTCACTATTTGCTATGTTGTTCACGAAAATGTAAATAATGGAATATTCTTAGTGAATTAGCTTTGATTGTGCATGCCGTTCCTGCAACACAGGTTACTGTTGAAAGAGCCTTTTCAGCTCTGAAGTACATCCTCAGTGATTTGCGCTCCAGGCTGACAGCAGATCACATGCAAAAGATACTAATTTTGAAGCTAAACTCTTCCTGTTCAAAGTAGTGTGCATCAACATTTATTTTTGATTGAGGTTTTTATCAGAAGCAATTTTTTTTTTATAATAAAAGCTAAAAGGTTTCATTTTTATTTACTATTATTAGATATTTTAATTCTATCTGTTTTTATTTTGTTTCTTTACATTGTATATTTCCAAAATAAATTATCTTTCTATAAGCAGTCGTTAATGATTTCCAACATTTCTATTGAAAAAAAAAGTAAATTTTGTCAACCAAAATTTCTATTTCTGATTTTAAAAAATATTGCTCACAAATGATCATTATTATTGAACGAAAAGATTTTGCTCAGAAATATTGATCAAGTTATGATTTTTTAAGCTGTTGATCACAAATAAAAATCACTCTTGATAAAAATCATAAAATGATTTTTAAAATTGCCAGATAAAAATTTTTGATCAGATTTGATTTTTATTTGTTTATTTTTAATTATCGATTTCAAACCGTGGTTGAAACCGCTGAGTCTGTCTTTACCCTAAATCTTGCACCAAATTAGCATAGGTGAGTAGGGCACGCAGATGCCAGCAATTATTAAGCAGCCAAATTTATGCACAAATAAATTATACTTACAATAACCCAAAAATTAACTATATACAATATAATACAAGCAAAAAAATAATCAAGCAAATAAAACAAGTATAATATCAGAAAAATGAAAATATAAACTTAAAATACGTGCACAAGAGAATTATAACTGTGATACAAATTACAATCAAAGATCATATACAGGAAAAAGTGTAATAAAGCTGAGAAGTAGCTAAATTAAAAGAAATATATATGAAAGATAAAATACAGGTACATGCTGTAGCTATCACATCAGAGAAGGTAATAATAGTTCCCGGGCAGGTTAAATTATGAGCGCTAGTAGTACAAAATGATTATAATTACATTTTATTTTTACAATAAATTAATGGTTGATCAGGTTGAATAAAAAACGTAAACCATGATATTGTTTTTGTTTTTTTCGTAAAAATATGGCAATACAAATATAACTGAGAAGAAAAATTTTTATAAATATAATGTTTAACAAAAAAAAAAACCATTATACGAAAGTTATTGACCCAATACGTTATCTACAAAATGACTGAAGGTCACTATTGAAACACAAAAAATAAACTAAAAAAAAAAAAAAGTAATCTTTATAAACGTTAAACAAACAATGTTTCGTTGAATTTCCAGTGCAAATAATTTTCTGTATTTACTTCTTTATGGTTGAACAGCTATCAATATAATAATGGTCGTAAAAGATTTAAGTTTTTTTTATTTATTTCAATATACTGTATTCAGTACGCCAATAAATTTTCTATTCTTTCTATGGGTAAAAATGATCGGAATATTTTGTTTGTTTGTTTTTTTTATTATTGAAATAACAAAGGTCAGTGACTTTGGGCAGCTTTATTTCACTATTTATTTTCTCTTACTCTATATGAGAAATTATAGCGATTTGTTAAAATTCCGCAACTTGAGTTTCCATAGGAACCACATATTCTGAGATCATAATATGCTATCTCACATCGTATGCCGTTTAAGTTTATATTATCGATCAAACGCATCTGACACGAAAGTTTCTGTCAAAAACCATCAACAGGAAATAGTAATTTTTTTTTTACTGAATATTATTTTCAGATTCTGGTGAATTTCTTAAAAATTGGCTCTAATGATATTTTTTAAACTTTGTAATAGCACCCATCCATAGCAACGAGAATGCAACCACAGCAGAGAGAAGAGAGGCCCTCTCTGGTTAACAGAGACTACTCTCTGACTTAGACAGGCTAAAGTGGGAGAACCTGTGTATATAAGCCAGTGAGAATCTATCTAAAAGGATCAATCCATGTCCAACGTACTGAAATATTCTCTATATTAACATAATTAGTTTATGTGTGGACTTTAGTGTGAAGTTTAATACCAAATCTGTACATATTGGACATCAATTATAACCTCGTTCGAGGACTAAACATGTAATTAAAAAATGTTAACTGAAATTTGTAATTACAAGCCCCAACCCTCCCAATGTGTGTAGCTAGCATACCAAGATAAAGGAAATCATTATAGTTGTTTTTGAGGAAATGCCAATAAAATCTGTAAAGTTGCATTTGTGGATAATCGATTTTCTTTAACTTCTAGCAATGCTTCTAATTTATATTAATATTATACTAGCAGGAGAACCATGGAAGTCGGAAGTGATTCATTATAGAAATGCTAAACATTACTTTTCCCCCGGGACCACTTGAAAAATTCAATTCTGTGATGGATGCAAAACATTAAAATATATTAATTTATAAATAAATCAAAATTATCAAAATATGTGACATACCCTTCCAAAGGGCAAGCCAGGTAGAAGAAGTCCAGTTACTGGCATTGTACTACCCCTTCTCCTCACAGGGGAGGAATTGAAGGAACAAAGAGAAGAGATTCTTTTAAAGATAGACTTGTTCTAAAAATCAAGGTGGAAACGTCAGAGCTATACCAGTATTACGTTATAAGAAATTATTATAAGCTATTGTGATATTCAAAGTAACTTAATTTCTCTTAGAGAATATATCCTTTTAAAAAACAGTGTGATTTCTTGTTTATTACTAATACTTCATTCTCTCTTAAACATACTTTTACTACAACCCGCTCGTGCTACTACAAATACACATCATCACATCATTACATTACAATTCTTATCCAGGAAAATTTTTCAAATAAATGTAATAGCGATTTATATGTATAGATAGAAATTCCTGCCTGGATTTGGAAGAAGGTTTAGGTATTTTTTGCAGGCATTATCAGACCCGCAGCTGATATATACGTGAACATATCGGACCCTCCGATAGATTCCCACTGGCTTATATACCCAGGTTCTCCCACTCTATCCTGCCTAAGACAGAGAGTAGTCTCCGTTAACCAGAGAGGGCCTCTCTTCTCTCTCTGCTGTGGTTGCATTCTCTTTGCTGTGGATGGGTGCTATTACAACTTCATATACATAAATGCCTATCACGTTTACTGGATTTTTATGGGACTGAAAAAAAAAAATTGATGAAGAGTAAAGTACCAACTGACGGTTCACTGATACGTTGAAGTGAAAATAGGCGAATCTCAAGGAATTTTACAGAAGTGATATAGAAATGTGGTAGCGTAAGAATAGAATGGCCGATTGAACTTGATGGTTTCTTAAAGTCTTCTTGAATACTGATTGAGTCTCTCTTTTTATAAATTGTTGAAACATTCCTTAATTTCAAGTTTCAGATTTCGTAGGATATGAACTAGGTGGGCCTCTCTTTCTCTCCCATGCTGATGTTCTTGAATACGTTGAGGTATAGGTAGGTGCTGTAATATGATTGTATTGGGGGGGGGGGGGACGGTAAATTAACCGTAGATCTATTATGTTAATTAATTATTATAATTTGTATGTGGATCTTCTCAAAAGGGATCTCGTGAGGTCTGTGTTTATACAGAAGTTGGAGAAGATGAAAAAACAACTAAGTATATACATTCAAAATATATAATTAAAATAACCAATATATGTCAAAAATAAATAAATAAATACAAAATTGTGATATAACAAGATATTATGTGTCTTATCATTTTGGAGAAATTGCTTTTTATAAACTTACATATTTACTGACTTGAATAAGGTTGGGTTTCTTGCGGGACTTCCACCGCTCACTATTGTACATGGCTTTTTCTAATCACAGATTTCATTCCTTTTACTATAAATTTTGTACTGACCCCCTTCCCAAAAAGGGTCCACCTATTATATTTTACCTCCACCCCGGAGAAAGTGAAAAGAAGGAAATTCCCTTTGTCCTAAATAAATGTAGTGATAGGGGTAGGGCCAGTTATCTCTGACTCAACTAACTGTTTCTTTGGTGCCTTCCAACCTTCAAAAATCCCAAATTTATAAATATGCACAGCGGAAAAATTCCTTATTTTACAATCATAAAATATATAACAAGAATATATTTCGATATAATTTACATTTATTAATTCGCCCAAAGATGTACACATTACAGTGCATTGCTTTGTTAATACTCTAAGAATTTAATTGCGTAATAAATTCAGGGTCACATTTTCTAATGATAATAAAAAAAAAAATGAGTAGGTACGGAATTTTTCTACACTGGCAGTCGAAACCATTATTCTTAGGGACGTAAAACCAAATTTTTATCACAGTAAGTTTTATTACCCATATCAGCTGCGGGTCTGATAATGCCTGCAAAAAATACCTAAACCTTCTTCCAGATCCAGGCAGGAATTTCTGTCTATACATACAAATCGCTGTTACATTTATTTGAAAAATTTTCCTGGATAAGAATTGTAATGTAATGATGTGATGATGTGTATTTGTAGTAGCACGAGCGGTGTTGTAGTAAAAGGCTTGTAAGTATGTAAGTTTAAGAGAGAATGAAGTATTAGTAATAAACAAGAAATCACGGTGTTTTTTAAAAAGATATATTCTCTAAGTGAAATTAAGTTACTTTGAATAACACAATAGCTTATAATAATTTCTTATAACGTAATACTGGTATAGCTCTGATGTTTCCACCTTGATTTTTAGAACAAGTCTATCTTTAAAAGAATCTCTTCTCTTTGTTCTTTCAATCCCTCCCCGGTGAGGAGAAGGGGTAGTACAATGCCAGTAACTGGACTTCTTCTACCTGGTTTGCACTTTTGCAAGGGTATGTCACATATTTTGATAATTTTGATTTATTTATAAATTAATGCATTTTAATGTTTTGCATCAATCACAGAATTGAATTTTTCAAAGGGTCCCGGGGGAAAAGTAATGTTTAGCATTTCTATAATGAATCACTTCCGACTTGCATGGTTCTCCTGCTAGTATAATATTAATATAAATTAGAATCATTGCTAAAATTCCAAAGTTAAAGAAAATCGATTATCCACAAATGCAACTTTACAGAGTTTATTGGCATTTCCTCAAAAACGATTATAATGATTTCCTTTAACTTGGTATGCTAGCTACACACATTGGGAGGGTTGGGGCTTGTAATTACAAATTTCAGTTTACATTTTTTAATTGCTATATGTTGCACTCAAAATTGCTGAAAATTGATTAATTTGTTGTCTCATTAATTTCTACTAATTATATATTTTTTTGAGATTTTTCAAAATGAAGTAACATATAAAAAATTCAAATAATATTGCGCATACTTTAACAACTTGCACTTCGATGGGGGCTTATTGTTACATGCGGAGGGTAAGTTGTTACAATGTATAAAATACATGTATGGGTGTTTATTTTAAGGAAATAAAACTGAAATATGTTCAATAAACAAATTATCAGATCTTTATTTTAATAATAATAATAGCAGCTTGATTATGATCTAAACATGGATTATTACAAACTTAAATGCTTGAACAATTCATTCCCTTTCTATTCACTGTCCACTACACATCTCTAAGTCCAAGTTACAATTGTGGCAAATATATCTAGGGTCATTTTTAACACATTTTTGAATGGGCCCATCTTTTGCACTGCATGCATTCAACCCAATTTTCTCCACCTTTTGACTGCGACCATGGCTTTAGACATTTCAGCCAGTCCTCAACTTCTTCGCCGGAACTTGATGATAGCAAACTTTTTTTTTGATTCTTGCTCGCAGCTTTGGAGATAGATACAGATTTTCTTTTTGTTAGAATTGCCAGCTTTCACGTTTTTGGCTTCATTTCTTTTAAGATCTGCCGTGATTTGATTTAAGATACGCTGTGGGACAAGTTGTTACACTGTAACAATATGCTCCAACCAAGTGTAACAATTAACCCCACTGACAATATTTCACTAATTAATCCGTAAACACATAGATCAAAGAATACTAGCGCAACCATATTGGATTGAAATTATTGTTAAGGATGTATGAATTAACAGCCTATGTATGAAATACTTACCTTTCGTAGATTTCAGATCACTGTTTTCGGTTTCAATAATAAAATGTAACTTTCACTATGATATTTCGAGGAAATTCACACAATACCGCCGTATGCAACAGAATTTTAGCGGGAACTGGTTACAAACAGCACTCGCATATCTCTTAACTTTGACCACTTAGGAAGTGCTTCTCTCAGCCGATTTTTTAAGAAGGACACTGTAACAACAAGACCCACCTTACCCTATTTAAAACATTACTTTGGATAGTTGTGCGGAATTAGTGGTGTTAATATTCAATTGTTTTTGTTCATTAATGGCGTTCTGTAGAAAGTAATCTCTATCTGGTGCGAAAAATATATATATATGGCCCGGAGGACCAAAGAATGTTGCGTAGGTTCAAAAAATATATAGTTATATGATTAAAGTGGACCGCGTTTCTCTGTAATACAATATATATATATATGCGTATGTGGTATAATTAGCTTATAAGTATATTAGCTTACCTTTTGTCCTCTTGCTCGCGGTAGGTCAGGATGTGAATCTAGGTGAAGGAGAAGAGGAATATGCGAAAGGTATACAGGAAGGAATTTGGGATTTACCTGGTTCACAACCTGTCTCCTTAGCGGGCGATACCTCTCAGAGAGACATTGACAACAGTGAATCACGGCAAGATGATGCGGAATTGCGGGCGAATATAGATTTGCAATAAACTACAACTTTCTACTAATACTCATAGCGTATGTAATTTGCCGTGCACTGACGCTTCCTACCGTAAGAGATGAACTGACTCAAAATTCTAAGTACGATATTTAAGAAGGAGGGGTAATTGACCAGTACGAAAGGTGCATATTCGCACTATCTATTGGCGTCTTTTAGAAATTAAGCACGCGTAAAACGGGTCGCATACATTGCTCCTTCCTTTTAAAAATAAGTATGTATAAGTATAAGTTGATATATTAACATATATATATAAAGAACCAAACACTATCTGTTACTCTTGGTTTGGCACTTTCGTCTCCCTGTTTATGTTAAGACAAATCAATAGCATTTTATATAAATTATATTATAGCAATACAAGAAAATGCTGTGAGCGATCGTAACAGATTTGTTATTTTAATTGTAATGTTCAGAAACTCAAGGATATCCGACCAAGTATCTATTATCTTATCCTAAAATCCTACCTGTCCAACCGATCCTATCAGTCACTCAACCCAAGGATCTTCCACTTCCGTATCCTAATCGGTATGCCCCAAGGCAGCATCCTGGCACCTATCCTTTATACTATATACTGCTGATATCCCCAAGCATCCTAACACAACTATTTATACTTATGCCGACGACACCGCATTCCTTTCCTCTCATAATGATCCCGTAATCGCTCAGCGTTCCCTTTAATCGCATCTCCGATCACTGGAGTCCTGGGTAACAAAATCCAAAACCCTAACAAATCCCATTGTATTGAGCTCACCTTAAACAAAAAAGTTCTTCCTCTCGTTTACCTCTTCAGCACTCCTATCCCATCCGCAAACTATGTTCGTTATTTTGCTGCGTACCTAGACACGTGACTAACGTGAAATCCACACACCGCCTTAAACGGACTTCCCTCAGCAACCTTTCATAATGCTTGCTAGACTCCTTGACTCCTGACGCTCCAAACTCACTCCTACAGAATAAAAGACGACTCTATACTTCACTACCCGCACCCATCTGGATGTAAGGACTCGAACTCTACGGAACCACAAAACATACCAACCTTAACAAAATACAAACTCTGCAGTCCAAAATCCTCCAGCGCATAGTCGATGCTCTTTATTACGTTTCCAACCACACAATCCACATAGTTCTGAAGATTTCTTTTGTCCACAGATTTGGCGAAATCCTTTTAAAAAAAATTCCACAGCAGACTCCTCTTTTATCCCAATCCGATCGCCCAAACCTCAACTAGTGGTAGTTGTCGCTGGATAACTACCATCCATGACCATCATGTAAGAATTTATCTCCTCCTAGCTTATTTACTTGTTGCATATTTATTTATAAAGTTGTAAATATTCAATAAAACAATAAAAAAAAAAAAAAATTAAAAAAATTATAATGTTCACTAAACAAACTACTGAAGAACATTCTTGCCGAAACGTATGGCAAAACGGAAGTTTCAATCTAACAAGACTTATATCACAATAATAAGACTAAAATTATAAATAATAAACGATCAACTGAAAAACTTTCAAAAAGGAAAATATGTCTTCTGGCTAGTCCCAATTTAATATTCATAATTTCGCAATATGACTTATACCAATCCAAACCAGGAAATTACATTTCTTGCCAAAGATGGATTAAGTTCCGGCCAACCAGTTAATTGCCATATATCATAATTTTAAAGATTAAGGGTTGTAGTCCTGCTGGAATTTATTGATTTATCCTGTATTTTCTCTCTCTCTCTCTCTCTCTCTCTCTCTCTATTATATATATATATAATATATATATATAAGAGTACATTTTTGATATTTTAGATATTCAGTACAGGCTAATCCAGCTAGAATAATTATATATCTATTTATTCCCAAATTGCCTTGATTTTATTTTTGCTTCAGTGTTTCTCCTGTGATTTCCAAACGATAAAATTATTCAACCTACCAAATTAGATTTAAACTATTTTTACCTTGCCAATCAGTTTTATTACTATTTCAAACTATTTTTACTTTCTCCTCTCTCGCTAGAGTAAATGTAGTTGACGTAAATGTGATAGTGTAAATTTTCGAAATGAGTTTTCATCGGAAACACGTTTTGCGGTCCCCTGAGTATGAAAACAATTTTTTTTTTATCGAATTGACCACCAACACTCGAGTTTATGTGTATGAGCAAAACAACAAATTCCTGGAGGGACCTGTCAGTTATGTTCCAATTTTAACTGGCACCACAAGCTTTGTTCGCTGGGTCAGTGTTGGCTGCCACAAAGGCTATAAACATCCATAACCCCTACAATTTTTTTTGGGGGGAAGCCTAATCTAGACGTTTGTAAACATTTCAGTTTTAATGGAAAAACTTTTTAATTAAATTAAGAAAGTCTTATGAGTGTTTCACAACAGATTTTTTTGTTTTTCTTTTAAATAATTTTCAATATACATTTCAAACTAAATAAATACAGTTTGCTTTAAAGCTTTGTGTAAAACTTGTGACCAAGTTGGGGTTCTTATATTTTCATGAATAGTAATTTTATCGTTTGTGTAAACATGCCTGTGAGGGTTGATTAGCCAATTCAGTTTGTTTACAACAGTTGGTGTTGTCAATTCTGTTAATAGTGTAAATATCCTATACTAGTATATTATCAGAGGATTTATTTCCGCTAGTGGTGAATTTTTGGTGCATGAAAGAAGAAGATAAAATGTTCAGTCTAGTTGTAGAAAAGGTTGTCAGTGTTTGGGATTAAAAACTTTGGCCGCTTACTTATGCAAATGATAAAGGTGTTATTTCTGGGGAACTGAAAAGCCTGTCATGAAAGGAAGAAGCAAGAATTAAAAAATTAAAAAAATTTAAATATATTTTAGTTTAGATGAAACATTGGACGGTTGGCTGGTAAAGGGAACCAGAAACCGTTAGCGACAGACAAAACACGAGACCAAATCTATTGTAAAAAATACAAAAAAAAACTGAGGGTATGAGGTGATAGTTTTGAAACCATTATTATTATTATTATTATTATTGGCCTATGGGGAGGGACTAAACCCTATGCTAACCAAAGCCTCAATGGGCCCATGTAGCTACCCCAAGAAAAAGCAACAACAAACTGGGTCTAGAACAAATATCTAGACGCGGGTCTAATCCATCTAAGATTCACTGCAGTCCAAGCAAATCGGACAATAACGTTAAGGGGAAATAGCCTAACCTCTTCCACAGACATCCGGCTCCGACCAAAGGTCCTGAACCTAATCTCCTCACAACCCAGACAATCTGTCATAAATTGGATGGGTGTTTCCTCGTCTGTCTCACAGACTCTACAAAATGGATCCGGCATGAGCCGTGGAGATGTCTCCTTAAACCACAATGTCCAGTAAGGGATCAAGTATCTCAGATGCCTGAGAGAGCTCCGTGAAAGACACAACAACGTCTCACTAAATAGCCCTGTCCAGACCTCCGATGAAGATTTTGGACTGCATAAGGATGAATGCTGTGAAGCTGTACATGATTGGAAGCCTGACAGACATGTGCCAGAAGACACGCCAACAGCAGGCTCGGGACCAATGAAAGGGAGAGAGGCGCCTAATTTGGCAAACCTATCCACCTCCTCATTCCCAAAAATTTCCATGTGATCTGGTGGGAATTCCCAGACTAGAAGCACATCCTTCAGAGATGAAAGCTCTTCCAGTCTTTTAGAACATTGTGACACCAATCTGGAAGTGAAGACACATGAACTCAGCGCCTCCAGCGCAGCTTGGCTGTCCGAGCGGATACAAACGCCTTTTAAGATACAACGCCCTCTCATCTAAAATACAACAAAGTTTGTGAAACCATAGAGCCATTCCTCAAGATGTCATTCAAGGAGTTCTTTCTATCCTTTTATCTACCCTAGTTTTATATTTAGTTTAACTCGTATTTATGTAATAAATATTTAATATCTATCTAGACATTAAATTAGTTAACTTTAAGTGTAGTTCAATTCTAATTCTTAATTCTCTCTCTAAGTACTCGTCATTATTTAAATCAGTTCCAATTAAAATATTTCTTAAATAAAATATACCGCTCGTGCCTTTTGTTTCTGGAATATTCTATTCCATACAACCATTATCAGAATACAACCCTTTAGGAAGCTTATTTACTTTCTTGGGTTGCTGTGAAAACTACTTCTATGATTTCAGGGGTTGAAAATAAGAACATGAGTGTATGTTGACTTTAGAGAGCCTAACTTTGAGCAAATTAAAGAATTAACATTTCATGGGTGCGATGTTTAAGGTCCAATAATGAAGTAGTCCTTGGAATATAAAGGATCATTTATTTTGAACGGTAACTGGTGCTATCCCGGCTAATCATCGTCAACAGGAAGTCAGCTTCTCTACTACAAATAAAGACAAAAATAAGATTCGTTATGTAAGACCGTAGTAGCATCGTTAACATAGGGGAGTACAACACAATTTTTACTTGTGTAATATGTGATATCAAATAATTATTTACACCTTTGCTGACGACACTGCAATTCTCTCCACACACAATGATTCCACGCTCTCTGTCCGCTCTCTACAATCACATCTAAATTCACTAGAACCTTGGCTGCAAAAATGGCGAATAAAAATTAATCCACATAAATCAAAATACATAGTCTTTACACTGAAACGGAAAACTCTTCCCCCTGTCTACTCACATAATTCTCCTATTCCTTCAGCCGACCATGTGCGGTACCTGGGACTATACCTCGACAAGAGACTCACCTGGAATCCTCATACACGACTTAAACGAATAGAATTAAACAAAAGATATAAGCTTGTAGCCAGACTACTTGATCACCGGTCAAAACTAACACTTCATAATAAAAGACGACTGTATCTATCCCTCCTAGCACCTATATGGACTTACGGACTTGAACTTTACGGTTCAGCTAAACGATCTAATATCAACCGATTACAAACTCTTCAATCTAAAATCCTCCGCCGCATTGTAAACGCTCCATTCTATGTCAGTAACCTAACTATACATAAAGATCTCAAAATTCCTTTTATATCCGAACTTACTAAAACACGTTACAATAAATTTCACAAAAACTTATCAACACATCCTAATCCATTAGCAGCTAACTTATCCTCAACCACACTTCCTTCCAACCCTCGAAGGCGACTGAGGCGTCGTTGGCCTCGCGATCACCTTGTTGACTAATGGAGATCATCACTGGATGATCACCATTCAAGCCACTCACGCCATTTACCACCCTTATCGTGTTTACTTATTGTACCATTGTACAGTTGTAAATGACAAATAAAAAGTTAAAACAAAAAAAAAGTAAATTTTTTAGATTGTGCGAAAACCCGAACCCGATTTCTTGGCTAAAAACAATAAACAGCCTATCACGGATATTTTCTAGGATTACGGATTCAATCACCCAGAATGAAATTTGAAGTACGCAATATACCAGACTATACAGTTAAGATAACAGAACTGTGAATTCCAAAAAAAAAAAAAAAAAAATTACTCACCCAAAAAATAAACA
This sequence comes from Triatoma infestans, assembly GCA_011037195.1. Taxonomy (NCBI): domain Eukaryota; kingdom Metazoa; phylum Arthropoda; class Insecta; order Hemiptera; family Reduviidae; genus Triatoma; species Triatoma infestans. Next base: position 89,866 of record JAAEAF010001768.1, read on the forward strand.
ACACTAGGAAAGTTAAATCCATAATTACGATGCTAGATGGGGTGATTAAGGATGTAAGGGTTATTCTTGTTGGAAAAGAAACTGAAACCGCTGCTCAAGATAAAGGAAGAGCTGCCTGGTTACAGGATGTCAAGACTCATTTGGCGGTTGATGAGACAAAAAAAAAAAAAATGAAAACAGAACATAACAGTTTTGTTTTTTAGCTTCCTGTCTGGGCAGATAAGCGAAAGAGATGTAGATGTAAATGATGTTCTCATTTTGGAGGACTTATCACTGTTTGTTTTTTTGTTGGAGTTGATTATTTTTTTATAACTATTGTTTTTTAATTAGTATAAAAAAAAAAATATAGTGTATAAACATTCATTCAACTTTTTCTTACAATAATTGCAGATTACAAAATTGTAATTGACAAATTTTATAGTTAGTACATAAATTTAATCAAATCCGTCCATGTTTTTATGGAGAAAAACCGGTAAACTAAAAAACCGTTCAGTAAAAACGCTTTCCCGGTTTACTTGTCTTCTTGGTACTAAGAAAGTTTGACAGTCAATTATTTATTTCAATTAACTTTTTGTTTAAATGGCAGAATTGTGTAATCAACTAAGGTAGCTGTGGAAACAATTGGGTTAACTGAAAACACAGACACAAACATTGGTCGTGAAGAAAACTGATGGAACTATGCCTGTGACCCAATCTCTTTATTCTTCCACCATCGCCACCATCGGGAAGGAGCATGTTTCGATTTGTTTTTCCTTGATTAAACCTTCCATGCGGGTACACCTGGTACCGTAGCTGGGGCCTCCTGACTATATACCATCCGCACAGTTGAACCTCGTAGAAGCGGTGGGTCGGTGACAGTGTTTTCTGGCTTACATCCCGAAGGCGCCTAGTAGTTGAGGTAGCGGTACCTATTGACCATTAACAGATGGAGCCACAGGGGTAGTGGTACCTACTGACCATTAACGGATGGCGCCACAAAAGCATTTTGTAGGGTAACATAACGTCACTCCTTCCCCATAAATGGCTTTACCTGAAGTAATGTAGCTAATAATAGTTATAGCTTTTTGTAATTTCACTTCACATACTTTTGAATATGTGGATGGGTCCGCAATGCTCCATAACATCTGGTATTTTAGCCGTCGTAGCACGCATATTTATTTTGTTCCTGACCGGTTTCGGATTTTCATCCATCGTTCGCAGAGCAAATTCACCTAGTTCGGGTAGAGAGTTCACTTCAACGTAATGTTTCTGTTACACTCATATTTGTTGGTTTATTGGTTGTATATATATGTGGGGAGGTTCTAAGGTTAAAATTCCATTTTGTCATTAAACAAACACACACACACACATAGTAACATAAACTTATAACCTCCCCTCATATATACAACCAACAAATCAACAAGTAAAGTGTAACAGAACCTTTACGTAGAAGTGAACTCTTTACACAAACTTGGTAAATTTGCTCTGACGATGGATGAAAATTCTTTGTTTAAAGAATGTTGGACCCCATTTTAGAGGAAAATAGTAGAAAACTTACAAAATACTTTTCCGTAAAAAGGCACTTAATATTTAATGATAGATTTGTGTAAAAAACTGAAATATCACTTTAGAGGAAAACCTAACCCCCATCCCTACTTCAAACGTGCCCTTAAATGAATTTTCCCGGAGTACTTTGGATGCTAGGTTTAAAGAAAATAATTGAAAATCACAAAAAAGTAAAAAAAAAAAAATCATTCAGTGAAAGAAATACTTCAGGTTGAGGAATTTTGACAGATAATTTCCTGCCGGAACCCATGGTGGTACGTAAGTCCTAAACGGAATATCAAGTTACAACTTTCTGCGATTTTTCGTTTTTGAACTAAACTGTTCACATACATAACCTACATATCGGTAGGATTTTATTAATTTTTATCGACGACATCATTAATTTTTAGAACAGGTATCGACGGGGTTCTGCGACCTCCAGAGAGGGCTCTTATCATATTCCACACCTCCCTCAATGTCGATGATGTAGAAATCTTTGACACGTAGGAGGTGAGGGTTTCTTTTTTTGACTTTTTAATTAAACGCCTCTCCTTTGCTCTTAATCTTTTAAAATCAATTAAATTTTCCTCCGTCGGATACCTTTTAAATCTATTTAGGGCCTGCTTTTTTTCCCTGTTAGCAACTTTGCATTCCGGGGTCCACCAGGGGACGGGAGATCTTATGACTCTCCCTCCTACCCTCGGTACAGTACCCCTGGATGCATCTGTCAACGCCTTCGTAAATAAACTAGTGTCGAGGGTGTCGTTTCCTGTAAGGGGTGGTGTCACCACTCTAGAAGCATAAGCAGGCCAGTTTGCTCTTTTGATGTCGTATCTCCAGGGTGTCACAAAATCTGACCTGGAGATGGAGCTTGATACTAAGATCGGAAAGTGGTCACTGTGATATAGTTCGTCTAGTGTGGTCCATTCCAAGCGAACCGCGACGGTGGGAGTTGTCACACTCAAATCAATTGAACTGAAACCTCCTGAGTGTGCATTGAAATGTGTTGCCGCACCATTGTTGAGGAGCATCATGTTGGCATTATCTATAATCTCCTCAAGAGTTCTGCCCCGAGTATCAGTCCTATCCGACCCCCACCAGGTGTTGTGACAGTTAAAGTCTCCCATCAACAACATCGGGGCGGGGAGCTGCGAGAGCAGATTCTCCAGATCACTCTTCCGCCAGAATATGTCTGGAAGGTATATACTAACTACAGTGATCTGCAGTGGTGCGGCTAGGCGCACGGCAACGGCTTGTAAATTACTTTGTAGGGGTAGCCGCTTGCTCGAGATATTATCCCGCACACATACGGCCACTCCACCATGCGACCTCCCACCTGGGGCAGGTTGTACCTCTTTACTATACACGACGTATCCAGGGATTCGAATGAATTGCCCCGGGCGAATCTTCGTTTCCTGGAGGCACTACCCAAATGGACGGTATTCCGCCACCATTCGACGTAACCCTTCCATATTATTCATAAAGCCCCGCATGTTCCATTGAAGAATGGACTCACACATGTTTAATATTTTGAAGAATTCATACCTGGTAGGATCCTAATACTTAATAAACTATTTACACTATTAATTACCGGATTCATTATATTGGTAAAAGAAATGTATATGGATGCGTAGAATATTCCTTACTCAGTGGCACACTTATTCCGAGGGTTACCCTTAGGCCAACCTCTTTTCTTATGTCTAGGAGGATGGTCAGAAATGCTGCCCCCCTCCGATTCCGAAGCTTCAATGTCCGTCCCCATCAGCTGCCATTGCTGCTGGGGGGAGCGGACATTGGGAATTATTTGTCCTTTAGTGGAACTGCCGCTTTTTCCTCTAACCCTTATTGGGCTTGGGGGCGGCAGAATCAATTTTGGACTTTTCCTCCTGGAAGAGCGTCTCGGTGATTTCACCACCTTCCACTCCCCCTCGGAGGAAGTCATTTGTTTAGGTGGGATTGATCCCACCTTTGTATTACTCCCACTAGCTGTGGGAGTTGTTGGTAGCCTTTCGGCTACCAATGCCCCTTGAGGGGCATGTTTGGGTGGTGGGATTTCCCCAGCTTTGTAATAGTTCCCCTGAAGACCGGGGAGGGGTCATTTATTTGTAGCCCCAGACTAATTGCGGGGGCTGGAATGTGTGCCACTATTTGGGGTGCCTTTGCTTTCTCCGAGTATGAAATTTCTTGTGTTGCGTCATGATATGGCAATTGTTGAAGTGTCTTTATTTTCTGAATTTCTTTTTCTTTAGTTAAGATTAGGCACCCCGAGGATCTGGCATTATGATCTCCGCCACAATTTACGCATGTAATTGGCGGTGTGCACTCGCCTTCATGGTTAGGTTTACCACATATGCACACCGGTTCTACAGCCTTACATTTCATGGAAGTGTGCCCAAACTTCTGACATTTATAGCATCTCATTGGAGATGCATTGGAGCATCTCATTGGCGCACTTTTAGCTTATAGAAAGCTGCGTCAATCATTTGTGGCGGACTTGGGCGGTCAAAGGTGAGGACGAGGGAAGCAGTATCCACTAAGGAACCTTCCTGCCTCCGCTTTATTCGCCTCACATCCACCACACCCTGATCACCCAGACCCTCTTTTATATCTTCTACAGAACTGTTCAAAAAGTCCCGACATGTAATCACACCTTGTGATGTGTTTAGACGTTTGTGGGGACATGCTTCCAGTTCAGCATCCATATACTTTTGTAAGTTCAGGATAATTTCTGCCTGAGCGCGGTTTTCTGCTTCGATGCAAATAGATCCGTCGTTTTGCTTTTTTAAACTTTTTGGTTTACCTATGGACGTTTTTATATATTGGTACAATTTGAAGGAACACTCATTTGTGAAGGAACCATCCTTCTTTTTTACAACGAAGAACCTTCCCCAATTATCTTCTTCCAAGTCTAAAAACTTCGTAATTTTCTCAGCTACTTTGTTGCCGCCCCTGGCTTTCTTCCTTGGCGGTGAAGAGGGGCTATAGGGCTGCAGCGTAAATTGCAGCCCAGTCAGTGTTTTCACAGTCGTGTTGTCCTTTTCCATGCCTTTTCTTTTGCCTGTAAGATCGGTCGAAGGGGTGGGAGTTGCTGTAGAGTGGGGCATCTCTACAAGGGGAAGGGATTCAGAAGAAGGGAAAGGATTGTTAGGTATAGGATTAGGTTGGAGGGTTGGACTAGGAATAGGGTGGGATATTGGGGTAGGGAGAAAGGTTGGGCTAGGCCCAGAAAGATGCTTTAGATTATTGTCCATAATAATCTTGTTATTTTCGTCGAGATATGTGGTCCCGCCTCCACGGACGCTCAAAATGGACCCGGTTACTCTCCGGGTGGACCATCACACCCCGATATAGTCAGGTGCCGCGGAAGACAGCGTTCCAATACTGAAGCATCGACCCGTGCCCCCGCGGCCCCCCTCCTAACCCTAGGAACCCGCCTGAGGCGGAATTCCTTAGCCTTCCTGGAGTCGGGCTATCCCCCAGGTAGAGCTCTCGGGTGAAGCCAAGGCCAAAGACATGTGTTGGGATCGGACGCCCGCAGGTCGTCGTCTCCCTCAATGCCCAGGATCCCCTTTTCCACCCTAGCCCCAAAGCCTCGTGCCGGCAAGCACGAGGGAGAGATATTTATACTCCGAGCTCTCAACGAGTGCGTGTCCTTGTTCATGCAGTGTGTGTGGTCGTCTGTAAAGTGTCGAGTGTTCAGGTGTGAGTAAGTGTGTGTGGTGGGGAGCTCAAGTTTACCTGTGGGTGCGCTGAACCCAAGTAGCTGCACACATCAACTACCTCTGCAGGTCCTATGTGTAGTGTGTAGTGTTAAGGGTGTCAGTATGAGTGTATTTTGTAGTGTTGTTAGGCTGGGAAACCCGCAGGGACGCCTAGATCCCTGAAGAAGTGGCTAGTCCACTTCCCCCTACGGGGTTATTATTATTATTATTATTATTATTATTATTATTATTATTATTTGACTGCGGGTAGGGACCAAACCCTACGCTATCCAAAGTTCCTCTGGGCCCATATAGCTACCCAAGAGAAAAACAACAAACTGGGTCTAGGACAAATATTCAGACCCGGGTCTAATCCATCTAAGATTCACCGCAGTCTGAACAAATCGGACAGTAACCTTAAGGGGAAATAGCCTAAGCTCTTCCACAGACATCCTGCTCCAACCAAAGGTACTGAATGTAATCTCCTCACAACCCAGACAATCTGTCATAAGATGGATGGGTGTTTCCTCTTCTGTCTCACAGACTCTACAAAATGGATCCGGCATGAGCCGCATTATGTAGAGATGTTTCCTTAAACCACAATGTCCACTAAGGGATCCAACCAGATGCCTGAGAGAGCTTCGTAAAAGACACAGCAACGCTTCACTAATAGCCCTGTCCGGACCCCCAGTGAGCATTTTGGACTGCCGACAACCAACTGAGCTCATCCATAAGGATGAATGCTGTGAAACTGTCCATGATTGGAAGCCTGACAGACATGTGCCAGAAGACACGCCAACAGCATGCTCGGGACCAATGAAAGGGAGAGAAGCGCCTAATTTGGCAAACCTATCCACCTCCTCATTCCCAAAAATTCCCATGTTACCAGGTACCCAGACTAGAAGCACATCCTTCAGAGAAGAAAGCTCGTCCAGTCTTTTAGAACATTCTAACACCAACCTGGAAGTGAAGACACATGAACTCAGCGCCTTCAGCGTAGCTTGGGTGTCCGAGCAGATACAAACACCTTTTAAGTTAGTGATATGTACCCTCTTATCCAAGATACAACAAAGAATTGCGTAAACCTCAGTCTGGAAGACTGTGGTCCATTCACCAAGAGACACTGCTAGATGATCTCTGGCCTCAAAATAGATCGCAGCTCCAGACCTACCATCCATTCTGGAACCGACCGTGTAACTCAGGTATCACACCAGACTCTTACTGTGAAAAATATTGCCCACTCTAAAGCCACTCCACACTCAATCGGCATGGTCATGAAATAGATTCATTTAGTTCCATTGTTCTACGGGGTATGGTTGGTTTTAGGTCCCTCTCTTCTTTCTATTACACACATATGGCAACGTTTGCATTCAATACACCCACCATCATTTTCCACATTGGCAGGATCTACATTTTTGATTTCACTATTTACACCACAAAAAATGTCGGATACTCTTCCTTGCTTCATCTCATGTGCACATTAGATCTTGATTATTATTTTTATGATTATTTCTTTTTGCAAATAGAATCAGCAGGGGGAACAATTCCTTTCCTACTGAAGACATTTTAACTTGTTATAAATTGAGGAACTTCCTCACCAACCTCGCTGTGTCCAATAACACAGACTTCTGCGCTTTCTCCAACAACCAGGGTTCCAGCTTTAGCTCATTCAGATCCTAAACTGTCTTGACGGTCACTGGTTCATTAGGCGAAATGGCGATCGGGATTACCCTAACCACGTCCAGCTGATGTTATTTCTCTTTGATTTCAACCGCTAGATCCTGGTACTTCCGCTTCTTCTCGGCTTATTATTATTATTATTATTTTTATTATTATTATTGCAGTTTTGTTGTAATCCTCTTTCACTAAGTTTTACATATGCATTTATTTAGAAAAAATGACAAAATTATAAAAGTTGTCTCATGGATTAATTATATTGAATTAAATATTTAAAATGAGATTAAAAAAAAATATCCAACAGAAAGAACTCCAATTTAATTTAGTAAATTAAACTAATAGGATTATAATAAATATAAAAATAATATAATTATACATGGCCCAAGTATATATTTTGGCTTAATAACAGACGTTTGTTTAAATTTCTCAGTATAAATATATATATATATATACACACACATATAGATATATAGAATAGATAGAGATTCGTAGGCTCATTAGTGATCATGTTATTAGCCATATTGTTTAGTGTCTCTTGTTATTAAGGCAATTAGCATTTTGAAGGCTTTAATGTGGCATCTTGGTAAAACTGACTGGAGCAAGAGATACTAGCAGCTTGGTCTCTGTGTGCCGGGTGTTTGTTGTGTGAGGGTGACGTAGTGGCTTGTAAAGGAGAGAAATACTATGCGGGCAGGTAGGCACACCTCTCCTGTCTTTCACCCTTCAAACATACCTCTTGTTTTCAATGCAAAATAGTATCTACTACTACGAAAACAATAAGTACTGTAAACTTGGATTAACTTGTAGTTATATTGGTGCGTTTGTAGATGTGTATATATACGTGTGTGCAAGGTATACCCGTTGTGGAATATTCAAGTGTATTGACACACAACATATATATATATATATATATACACAAATACAAGATATACAGTGATACAGTTGTAGTAGTACAGCGGACTGTAGACTAGAGTGGAGAACGGGGCTAATTACAACAATAGAGTTGTACATGGTAAATAATGGGGTATGCCCCTATTACTCAAAGTAATGTCCAAGAGAGAGTGGGAGAGTTCTCTTGGCTAATTGAAATTACCTATTCAGTAATAATTCCTAGATAATACACATACTAACGCAAATCTATGTGTATATATATATATATAGATATATAAAATATATGTATATATATATATATAGGCAGGTAATAAAGCTCGTATGTGAAGCGAGTTGGTTTGTGCACAAAGTGCCAGGTATCCTAGAACCATCAACCGCAATATAAACCTACACACTCAGCAGATGGGCTCTTCATACAAACACATACAAACTCTATCTCTCTCTCTCACCCTGTCATTCATTCTAGCTCTCTCTATTCACCATTACAGCAGAACATTTGTTACCCATTAATCTTCAAATGGAATATTCAGCAGATTTCTGTGTGAAAAGGGCTAGAATTTCTATCTAATATCGAAATCTATCGATAGATTTTCAAGAGATAAGGTTTAAAATTTAAACATGTATAATGCTGAGACACACAGAATAATCTACAATGTAAAAAAAAAATAAGAACCCTTTAGTGCTACATTGCCTAGGTGTATTCAAGGAAATTAGTAGCCGTAATAAGGTTTTACCTGGTTTGGGTACCCGGGCACTTGGGTTTTAGGGGCAATGAGCCGGCAGATTGCCTAACCCGGGAGGGTTTGAATTGGGACACTCATCGGACCTGAACCGTTCTGTGCAAGATTCCTCAGGAGTTCATCCATCAGAAAATGGAAGCACGATTCATCGCAAGAATGACGGACTAGAACCCCAGGCAAAAGGCAAGCGATATACGTTCACGCGTAGCCACTCGCCCAAGCTAACTGCAGAATTACTCCAACTAGGCCGGATGGCCATAAGGTAAGCAGTTAATAAGCACATGCATTGCATGGGCCTAGCAATGGAAGACTGTATAGGTTTTGTCGGGAAGAAGTGGAAACAGTATTGCACGTTTTGTGCCAGTGCGAGGGGCTTGTATGGCTGAAGTTTTTCACCTCTTTGGAAAGGAGAAGCTGACGCCTCCAAACCTCACCCAAGGACTTCTCCTCGGGACTATTAAGTCTAATAAAACAGGCAGGGCTTGAGAGAGTGCTCTAATTAGGGGGTGCTCCTTACCGACCACTTAGGAGGCTCCCCGGACTCCAAAGTTCAGATAAGGAACAGAACCGAAGAGGGAACTCCAACTTATGGGTTGCCACAATAGACTCATAGTGGTCGCGGTAGCGTAGGCTAGAGAAAATATCTCTTAATGCTACATTGCATATTTTTACTTTCACTTACTACTTGATGAAGGAAGAATTCCAAATATTGTAGATAAAAATTGAATTTTCATAAAAAAATACCCGTTTTGAGATTTGAAAAACAAAAACCAAAAATTAAATAAAAACAAGTTTTTTAGTGAGTGTGTCTGTTCTGTGAACAAAATACTATTAAAATGAAAGATCACAGGGAGTTCAAACTTGATATTCGTTTAGATACCATCTACCGCGTCGGCAACGTTTTGCCTAAAATCCATTAAATGTGGAAATGCGACTTTACTAAATGATAATTCTTGGAAATGGTTCCAACGAATTTCATTAAATCTCGTTTACTATTTAGAAACAATAAAATGCCTATCAGTAGAAAATGTGCCTATCATTTGAACAAAATAAGTTGCCAGAAATATTATTTTGGAAGGTTGTAGGAAGCAGTAACGTTAAAATTTCCACTTCAATAGTTGTAAAAAATATTAAAGGAAAGTTGGAAATAATGCTATTTCCCAAATGTTCCAAATTTGAACAAAATCTGTTAACCAGTAGTATTATTTTTTTTAGATGGTTTTTAAGTGGTTTTTGGGGGGGGGGGTTTTTCTTCTTAACAGCACCTTTCTTTAGCTTGGATTATTAATTGCACAGATATTTAATGGTTTCATTTTTATTTGCAACACTTTTACAGAAAAAGAATTATTTAGGGATTACTTTTTTCTTTTTTTAAAATTAAATTGAGAGCAAAACTGTATAACTATTAGTGTCATAGTAGTGTAATAGCATCCAGCAGAGAGAAGAGAGGCCCTCTCTCTGGTTAACAGAGACTATTCTCTGACTTAGGCAGGCTACAGTGGGAGAACCTAAGTATATAAGCCAGTGGGAATTTATCTAGGATACCTATCAGATACAACCATACAACTTGTACATCGCATCGTGTCAAAATATAATGGGGTTTTTGTGGAGAGAAATTAGGTTTGATTAAATGAACGAGATAGGAAGACATTAATATAATGTATCTAATATGAAGACAAGAATTAGTTGGCTTCTCGACCAATTCATGGTAAAAAAACAAAAAAATAAATTTTGTAATTGTTTTGTAATAATTGAAAAGTTCGACATTTCGACAAACTTTGTTTGCCTTCTTCAGGGAACAATACAAAAAAAAAACAAAGAGAAAAAATTATAACATAAAACACAAACAAAAAACAAAATACATTTGTGCGATTACAGTAGGAATGCTGCTGACAATGGCATTGCGAACTTATCAATTATTAAAAAAACAATTACAAAATTTATTTTTTTGTTTTTTTACCTTTAATTGGTCGAGAAGCCAACTAATTCTTGTTTTCATATTACGACTAACGGCCAACAAGAAAATCTTCTGATAATATAGCTAAGTTTATACTAACTGCACTAGACTTTATAATGAAAATGATAGAATGAATGGTGAGAGTAAAGATATGGCACGATGTGATGTACAGTTTTGTATGGTTGTATCTGATAGATATCCACTAGATAGATTCCCACTGGCTTATATACATAGGTTCTCTCACTCTAGCCTGCCTAAGTCAGAGAGTAGTCTCTGTTAACCAGAGAGAGGGCCTCTCTTCTCTCTGCTGGATACTATTGCAGTAGTCTTTCTGATCAAAGGGTCTGACTTGAGTTTTTTAAGGATGGCTGAAAGTGGCTACTATGAGGATACTGTTATGAGTCAGAAGTGGTCATTGGTGTATTTATTGTATATCATTTTCAGTAGCTGTTGCACAGAGATTCTTTCGGTTAATGAGCTTTAAGTATAGAGATAGATGCATAATTAATACTTCAAAGTCTTAGCGATAAGTCTGGAATTCCAATCTACTTCATATTAATTCATCTTCTCACTCCAGAAAATACCAGAACATTATCTGGCAAATATTACTACCGATATTGGTCCAAATCGTTGGCTTTTATCATAGAAAGCTTAGTCGTTTGTAGCATAATTTAATTAAATACTCTTACAGTTTATTAACTTTTAAAGAATAAATTAAATTTTCAGAATTCCAATAAATTAAATTTGGCTACAATTAAATGAAGGAAAATTCAATTTCCTTGGAAAATATTTGAAATATGCCTTTACAAAATATTAAACAAAATTATAGGGTCCCAGTGTGGAGAAAGAGAATTCAGTTAAACAAGGTTACCCGGAGGAAAAGTGTTAAAGAATGACAATAGAAAAAAAAGAAAAAGGAAAATGAAAATTGAAAGAAAATTGGGGAAATTCTTGATAAAGATATTTTCCATGGTGTTGTAGGCTGGTGGTAGAGAATTAAATGTCGCACCCTTCTAATTCACACTTCATCTAGACATTCCACTCCCTTTTGAATCACCTATTTTCACTTAATATTCTTGAAACCTCTACCCCCTCCAAACATTGATAATAATAATATTTTACGAGGCATGTCCAGTAAATAAGTGTACTGAATTTTTGTAGGTTACAAAAATTTTTATTTGAACAAAAAAAATACCTGGTTACATTAGTACAGATGTGAGCCATTTTTCGACATAGTCACCATTCCTCTCAATGCAGGTGTGAACCGGGGTATTAATTTTTTGATGCCTTCCTCGAAGTAGTTTCCCGCGCACCCCTTCGTCCACTTCTTCACCTCCCCTTCACCTCCTCGTCGGTTGAAAACCTTTTTCCACCCATGTGCAGCTTCAAGGAGATAAAGAGATAGTAATCTGAAGGTGCTAGGTCAGGGGAATGCGCGGGATGGTTCAGGACATCCCATTTAAACGAGGCAAGCAGTGTATGGTCTGGCATTGTCGTGCAACAGGCAGACTCCCTTTGTCAGCATGCCTCTCCTTTTGTTCTGAATCGCCCTCCGCAATTTTTTTAGGGTTTCACAGTATCTTGCAGAGTTGATGTTCTCCCCTTGAGGCATATATTCAATTAAAATTATGCCTTGACAGTCCCAAAACACAATGCCATGATTTTCTTGGCTGAAATTGTGGTTTTGAACTTTTTGGCGGAGGGTGAAGAGGTGTGACGCCACTGTTGAGACTGCCTTTTGGTTTCAGGTGTTAGTGTGCAACCCAAGTTTCATCTCCAGTTATGATGGAGCGGAGAAATTCATCTCCATGGAGTTTGTAGCGTCTCAAAAACTCTTGCTTATTTCACACTTGGCGGGAGATTGGATTGACATTTTTCACGAAACGTATTGTCGCGTCGACAGTTGTCAACATACTGACCTCGAACCGGTCTCGTTGCGGAGGGGAGGAATCAGGCTACCCGATAGTGTAGCCAACATGTCGAAAACAAAATCCCTCCGGCCGTGAGAGCCTCAGTACACTTACTTTCTGGACATGCCTAGTAAATTGGATATAGTTTTACTATTTTTCTTTATAGGCCTGTGAGTGAAGAAACAGAACGTATTTATTAGTAGATGTTCTTTTTGAATTATTAAAAATATTTTAATGTGTTCATAATTAAACTATATTAAACAAAAGCAGCATAACAATGAAAAAATAAAACTCGTTAACAAATTTGCATAAATATATTTAAGAACCAAAGCATATAACAATATAGTAATAAACCTTATTATACTTAACAAGGTGAGTTAGTAATTTGTGGACACAGTAAAATAATAATTGTAATGTAAACTCTATTTCATTATAACTATTTTGTAACTTTATTTTTTAGATAATGTACTGTTTTATTGATAAAACCTTTTGATAATGGCATGTAAAATGCCGAAACGTAAAGGAGATGACTAAATGTTAATCAATAGCATTTAAATAAAAAATTTAAGGCTGTCAATGGTTTCAAAGTTTTTATTTACAAAACACACAAATTCTATATATAAAAGTAACTATACTTATAAAGGCCTATTACTTTGGTTTGAAACTTTTCCCGAGAGCAAGTTGATTTTGTTAGGAAGCGAGTCATCAAAGAATGACTTAATAAGTTTTATCATTCCATTTTTATAATTGTAAAAACTGAAAGTTAAAGGAACTTTGTGGGATTCTTTCACAATGAAATTATATCTTTTAATATTCTTGTATTAGAAACATCAACATTTCCAATATCTATACGATGTAAACATCAATGTAGACTTGCCCACATTTGGAAATAAACAACCACAATCGAAATAAAAAAAAATGGCTTATCCAAAGAAAGTGGAATAGGGACAAAACAACATGCAACTTCCCCAATGTAAAAAAAAAAACAGAAATAGAAGTGGTAGCCTGGAATGCCCCAAAGGAACCTTTCTGTTGCGGCCATTAGGTATCAAAGTTGAGTTATAATGGGTTTTGCGGCAACTAAGGCAAGGAGAGTAGGAGAAAAAGGAGAATCGGAGAAAGTAGTAAGAGTGTGTTATAGTAGCGTACCAAGAGATGTGAGGGGTGCGTGTTGCTGAATAACTGATGTGGCCAGTTGGTTTAAGAGGGTTACCAGTGGTAGTCCCAAAGGCCTAGTATAGATTGGATATAATTCTCGTCGTAGTAGTGTATTGTAAAAAGCGGGGGAGGGACCGGTCTCTCTCCCTTGGACCGGTTGACAGGCAAATATATTCTCTGAATAGTCACAACCCTCGTTTTGCAAAAGTCCCATTTCATTGTAACACTCTTCTCCATATAGCATTTTGTATAATCTCACTTAGTCAATACTGGTGAGTTACGTGTATAAGTGCTGGACATTCATTTTGTAGCGTCACTTTAAGAATAGCTTCCATCAGCACTAGTTAAATGTTGGTGGTTCATTTCCTCCCTTCACAATGGCTCTTGATTTTTAAAACAAAAAAAAATGTGGCGTGAAACACATATATACAACTTTCACTTACTCCTGTTAATATGATTATATATAAAATGACAAATTTGCTTTAAACTTCATATATTGCTCATTTGTTCTAACATAAATATAGAGGGGATTGGAGGGGGGAGGGGGAATACCAAGCTACCAACCCAAGCAGTGAAGAGCGCTACAATAACCCAATTTACAATATTGGAATTTAACGCCACCAATTGCGCAAAACTGTCGAAAATCAATATCTGTACAGTTAGTAATCCAACTTAAAGGAAATCATTATTGTGTTCTCCCCCCAAAAAAGTAAAAAATTTGAAAGATCTCTTCTTGTAAAGGTGCAATTCCGATTTATTGATTTTCTTAAAATTTGGAATTCTATCAACGCTTTTCCAATGTATATTAATATTATGAAGGGACTAAAACTATATATTGTACTGAAGTTATACTTAAGAGAAAAGTATAACGCTATTGTCCCCCCTCAGAAACCCCCCAAAAAATCAATTTTTCCCGGCAAAATATATTAAAATAAATGTGATATAGGGTGATTTGATTATGAACCTTAATTACAGCCTTTTATAATTTTATTTTTTTTCATTATTTCCCGATGTTCCGGACACTCTTACGAGTCATTCTCAAGGGAAAGAGTATCTTTCTTTAGTATAATTTTATACAATCTGAAATAACAATATATAAATTTTAATTGTATATATATCTAAGAAATCTTTAATATTACACATTTTAATTGTCCAGCAAATTAGATTTACCAACCTCTTCTTATAATAACAAGTTGTGATGTTTGTGCAAGATTTTGATCACCAGTTATATATAAAGATACGTCCAGATTAAGATCTTATTTGATTTAGTAACGATATGTTACTTGTCTCGTTTATATTTATTATAAACAAAACTAATTAGTTATATTGCTAAAACATTAACCTTATTAAATTATTTGTACTGATTGTGGAAATTTTGAAGTGGGACAAATTATTTTGTGTACAAATAATTTAATACAACCAGCTATAAGGTTAATGTTTTAGCAATATAACTAATTAGTTTGTTTATAATAAATATAAACGAGACAAGTAACATATTGTTGCTAAATCAAACAAGATCTTAATCCGGACGTACCTTTATAACTGGTGACCAAAACCTTGCACATACATCACAACTTGCTATATAACAAGAGGTTGGTAAATCTAATTTGCTGGACAATTAAAATGTGTGATATTACAGATTTTTGAGATATATATACAATAAAATTTATATATTGTTATTTCAGATTGTATAAAATTATTAAAGAAAGATACTCTTTCCCTTGAGAATGACACGCAGAGTGTCGGAACGTCGGGAAATAATGGGAAAACATGTAATTGTATTCAGGAAATATAACATTATAAAAGGCTGTAACTAAGGTTCATAATCAAATCACTCTACACAACTTAATATATTAAAACAGCCATAAATTTAAACCAACCAATAAAAGTGATAGATATTTATGTGTGTAGAGTGTATTATAATAGCAGTGAGAGAGAGACAAAATGACAGGACCACTCTCTCGAATTGGAGTGGGAGAAACCACATAAATACAGCGATGGGAAACAGATAGAAGAACAGTTCATACCACTGAGGTCACTCGCCAGTCACACTACGTGTCATTACCCCTTTTCCACTCTATCATACTCTATCATTTCAAGTGTAAAGTCCAGGCAGTCAGTGTCACTTATTATATTATTTAGAGTGTTAACCATATTTAGTCAATTCATTTAAACTACACCATTTCTCTCCTTCAATAAACCCATTATATTGATGACATAATAGCAGAGAGAGAGGACAAAATGACAGGACCACTCTCTCGGACTGTAGTGGGAGAAATACAGCGATGGGAAACAAATAGAAGAACAGTTCATACCACTGAGGTCACTCGCCAGTCACACTACGTGTCATTACCCCTTTTTCACTCTATCATACTCTATCATTTCAAGTGTAAAGTCCAGGCAGCCACTGTTATTTATTATATTAATAGAGTGTTAATCATATTCAGTTCATTCATTTAAACTACACCATTTCTCTCCTTCAATAAACCCATTATATTGATGACATAATAGCAGAGAGAGAGAGAGAGAGAGAGGACAAAATGACAGGACCACTCTCTCGGACTGGAGTGGGAGAAACCACATAAATACAGCGATGGGAAACAGATAGAAGAACAGTTCATACCACTGAGGTCACTCGCCAGTCACACTACGTGTCATTACCCCTTTTCCACTCTATCATACTCTATCATTTCAAGTGTAAAGTCCAGGCAGCCACTGTTATTTATTATATTAATAGAGTGTTAATCATATTCAGTTAATTCATTTAAACTACACCATTTCTCTCTTTCAATAAACTCATTATAAGTATACAAAGTTTAATGAAAATTCGTTGGAAACGTTTTCGAGAAAATTGAAAAAAAAAAACTGAAGAAAAAAAATCAGAAGTCGTACTTCCGGTTGTTGGATTTTGCCTGAAACCTTCGTGTCAGATGCGGTGGTAGTATATAAACGGAATATCAAGTTTGAATTTCTTGCTATTTTGCGTTTTTTGAGATATATTGTTTTCACATAGACACAGATTCGCACACACATTCGCAAAAATAATTTTTTTCGTATTCAGCGGGACCTCAAAATATGTATTTCTGGAATAAACTCGATTTCTAAAATCTGACACGATCGCAATACTTCTTTTTACTAGGAGTATGAGAAAGTAATTAAATATTTTTGTATCAGGCAAAAGCTTTACTGCATCTGCCGATCGAATGACGAATGTGAGGCGAATAGCGAATATATTGCTAAAAATTATTTATTATTAATCTCAAGTCCAAAAATCGAATCGTTAATACACCTTAGGTTAGTTATCAGTTAACAATTCTGACCAGCTGGGCGCCAACTTTATCTCTACGTTTAATCAAATTTATAATACATTTGTTTTCCTGTAGGTAATTCTATTCTAGATTATAATAATGACCTACTCTATTGCTGGTCTACCTTTATATATTTGACTTAAAAATGAAAGTATCTCTCTAAATGACAGAACGATGCATTCACAATCACGCACAGTTGGTATTTATGAAATACCATGTAATATTCTCAAAGTTTCAAAATAGGTAATTGTTGGAGAAAATAGTGGAAGACCGAACAATAATAGACGTTAGAACATTAAAAAAAAAAAAAAAAATCAAACGAAATTAATTAATAATCACACAGACGTATGTAATAATGTGTGATGGAGCAAGGACGGACGTTGATATACAAAAGAGATGGATTAAGGTTGTGTATTAAGTATGAAAGAAGTAGCTGCGTCACCATTGGAACCATTAACTTCACTACTCGACCATTTGCATTAATCTTCCATAATTCATCTATAATTATATTTTGATTACCCAACCATTTTTAGTGTAGTAGCCCATTTTAATCGCTCGAATTATTCACTTAATGTTCTAAAGATATTTTAATCATTTTTGATTACGTTTTATATTATTTCGTGTTGTTATTATTATTATTATACTTTGTTGAGAACAGTCCACACTGTTCATTGGGCTTTGAGAATTTTTTTTTTAGTTACTTTTAGGAATATCAACTTATTAAACTTATTTTGAGTAAATATATATATGGTAACTACCTAATAATTCATAAACATTACGATAAGCTGTTGTCAGTGGAATTTCATATAAGTGAAGTAATACCTATTTTTTTTTTCAGGCAAAACCAAATTGCGGGCCAGAAGGGAAGGGCATACTTCACTATCAAAAATTTTTCCAAGTCTCGACTGGGAACCTACCGGATATAATTCATGCTACCACTCTATCAAACCCGTACCTCGAATGAAAACAAACTATGGTTTGGATTAAGAAACTTATTTGTAGTATTCCTGTGTGCGAGGGGGGGGGGGGGGGATATCCTAACCTCTAATGTGAAGGCGCTCTTTATAGAGGCAAATTAACACTTTTTACTACAGCAGTCATCATATTATCTATGCTAATGCAGTTAGCACAATATATACATCTGTAGTGGAAGGACGAAATCGAAGGAAATATCGAAACACTACTTCAGGAATTGCTCAGTGCCAATGATAGATATTTGCCTTTATTCTAGATAAACGTTATTTTATTAAGATACAGTATGATATTGTAATATACTTAATATTGCTTAAAGAATAATATATGTATTTATAAAAGCAGTGTGATCTCTTAATTATTACTAATACTTCTCTCTTAACCGTATATACATACAAGGCCTTTTCGCTAAAACGCTCACGCCACACTACTACAAACACATCATCACACCAATACATTACACATCTCTACTGGGTTTCTAGATTTATAAACATCTAAATTTATCTCTATCTCCTATTTTTGTGTGCTTCATGCTTTGAAGCAACTCAAGAAACAAAGGAAAGTCGTCTACTCTGCAGGTTTCCTAGGATAATCATGCGAACAAACTTACATTGGTACGCATAACTATTATATCTGTATAAAGTGTGTGCTTAAGGCAGCTAACAATTCGAACAAAATTAATATTGTGGCTTTCTGTACGTTTACACAATTCATTTATGTTATGATCTTGTCTTTTATTTATTATATTATGACAAAACTCATACCAAGAGTTGGGTTCTTCTTTTCCTTTTTTACACAAATTAAAACACTTGTAACTATAAACATTAGATATCAAAGAAATTTAAAAAATACAAACAAAAAAAGTAAAAATATTGTGCAGCAAGTACCTGGACAATATTATAATCGCAATAATTATTTAACGAATTAAAATAATACCTTCTTTAATAGTTAAACAAACTAAATGTGATCTTATTTCTAGGGATTTAATAACATATCAGAGACATTTTCCGTGGTAGCCTGCTTGATTTTGTGGTCATCGACCGGTTTCGGGTATTCGCCCATCTTCAGAATGCGTTTGTCAGACAGTGTGATAACACAGACTTGCACAGAGTCAGTGTATAAACTGAATTTGCTCTGTGCAAATCTGTGTTATCACACTGTCTGACAAACGCATCCTGAAGATGGGCGAACGCCCGAAAACGGTCGATGATCAAAAAAATGAAGCCAGGCTACCACGGAAAATGTCTCTGATGCTTTCCAGCTCTGCGGAACCAACCACCACAACAACTTAATAACATAAATCAATTATCTTTTATTTTTAATTGTTGATACTTCTATTTTATCTAGTTCAGAAACTAAGGTAAAATTTGGGATGTGTTTAATTGTGCACTGCACTCTAAAATTATTTTAATGAAACAGAAAGTGGTTTGTCATTATTTCGTTTGGAATTACAAATTTTACGATCACTATACATTTATTTATAAAGAAATTGTAGCAAATACTTGAGTATTTTTTTTTTTTAAGTATTCCCTAAGCTAACTCATAATCATATTAAATAACTTTATGCCACCTGCTTATCCTACTTTATATTGGCGACTATAAAGTGTGTAAGCTTAGAAACGCATGATAGCCACAATTGATCTTTTAGGTCGTACTAGTTTTGACTCTGGAGTCACTTTCTTCGCATATTTACGATAGTCAAAATATTTTTCACCTCACCTTACGCACGCACACATACCCTGTACTTACTTACAATGGTTTCTACCTATTCATACAACATTTATTTATTTAATGCTGTCTTAAAATATAGTGGAATGAAGAAGTGCTCAAAGTTATAGTACGAAAGGAACTTATCTCGTACATTGACTGAAGAAGATATGTTTAAAGTTCAAAGCATATTTTACGTATCTTGTTTACTTTTTACTGCAATGATAAGAGATTCAGTAGTTTTTGTTTGACATGTATGGATGCTTAAAATAATCAGTATATAAATAAATAAGCATTATTTTTTGCAGGAAAGCTTTATGCATCTTCAATAATACAATAATAATTATTATTATTTTTTTATTTTTTTTAAGGTACAGCAATATCTGTCATTATTAGCGCCTGGAATTTTATCAGTGTATTGCGCCCTTCAAGAGGCGCTCTAGTGGAAACGTTTCGGGCTATATTCTCTCATTGTAAAGAACACTGCCCAAGACCGGAAAGGGAGTTGTAGTGGCAACGAATCTCAATTCGACCACAGGCTTTCATTCGACCCAGGACTTCTCGCAACTACGGCGTTCAGCAATAAAAGGATATCATGAAAGAACCGTATACTTTTTCAAAAATGCTAGTCAACTAGTTGAGCCAGGAAAATATGCAAGCTACTTTTTTGGGAATATTTCAAAAATGACTCCGATGATTTTCTTCAAACTTGTTATATCAACTACACATACAAAAATCTACAACTTTTATTTGAAACATTTCTCTAGGAAAATTCATTTTGAGAGCACTTTTGAGGGTGGAGGGGGCTCAGGTTGTCCTCTAAAGTGGTATTTCAGTTCACTATACAATCTGTCATCTAAACAATATTAATTAGAATTAAATGTGGTGTTGAAATTCCGAGTTTGAATAAAATTGGATAACCGGAAGTGTTTTTTTTTACTGAAATGTATTTTTCAGTTTTTTGATATTTTCACGAAACGGCTCCAACGATTTTCTTTAAATTAGGAATGTGAACTACACATATAAAGAGCTACAACTTTTATTTGAAACATTTCTCCTGGTAAAGTCACTTAAGGAGGCTTTTGGGGAAGGGGGGAGGTTATGTTTTTTTCTAAAGTGCTATCATACTTGATTATACATTTCTACTATCCAAACAAAATTAATTAGAAATAAATAGATGGCCAAATATTCGAGTTTCAAGAAAATTAGTAAACCGAAGTAAGCCCTTTTGCTGAACAGTTTTTTAGTTTTCGACGAATTGCGACAAAGTCCGACGAATTTCATTAAATTTGGTAACTATAAAGTTTGTCAATTACAATTTTGAAACTGGAGTAAGAGAAAGTTATGTGAGTGTATCACACCAGATTTTTTTTCAATTAAAGTTTAATGATAATAAAATTCCGAATTAGTAACAAAATACTAGAAATATTTGTTGTATCAATACTTTATAATTTGTAACAAAAATTAAAATCAATAATAAAAATATTAAAGCTTAAGATTCGTTACTACTTTAAAAGTATAGAAACACAATGTATTGCGTTGCGTATAAGTGTAACAAAAATGTAAAGAATTGAAATAGCAAAAGGTTTGAAGAGAAATAGAACCAATAGGGGTCTAACTGTGTATATAGCCCTAGGGGTAATAAATACCCATCAACACAGTATCCAAGCGAGCCAACCTATATCTTGTTCTACTACCCCTCACACCTGCCTTCTAATTTGAAGCAGCACGCGTTTGTTGGACCATTGTTGGACTACGCCCACGCATCAACGATATCCTATTCAACACACTTCACCTGGAATAAACACTAAATTAGACCACTAATAAAGTGCCACATATTTTAACGTTGACGTGACAAAAGTGGAACGTTACAGATCTTACTCTCTCGCTCCCTTCAGAATTTAAGTTAAGAGCTTATACAATTGGATAGTTAGAGTAAAGTACGGTAATGTAGGCGATGATGGTCTATTTTGTTATAACCTACAGAGCAAACTTTTTTTTTCAATATCCTCCATTATCAATAAAGCCACATGTATGCAAATAATTACTTGTCCTAACTAATTACTAGGATTCAAATAATTAAACTTAAGAAATTTCTATCATATAGTTGATTGTTGAATGAATACAATTCTAATGAGATTTTACTAATGCCGTCATCAATTAAGGGGGTTTTTGGAGAAGGGGTAGGGTTATGTTTTCCACTAAAGTGCTATCATAGTTTAGTGGTGATAGACTCTCAAACTGGTGTGATACACTCACACAACTTTCTCTTACTCTAGTTTCAAAATTGTAATTGGCAAATTTTATAGTTTGTACACCAGATTTAATGAAATTCGTCAGAGATCGTCGACAACTCAAAAAAAACTGTTCAGCAAAAGCGCACTTCCAGTTTACTAATTTTCTTGAAACTCGGAATTTTGGCCATCTATTTATTTCTAATTAATTATGTTTGGATGGTAGAATGTATAATAACTATGATAGCACTTTAGAGAAAAACATACCCTCCATCCCTCCTCCAAAAAGCTCCCTTAAGTGACTTCAACAGAAGAAATGTTTCAAATAAAAGTTGTAGCTCTTTATATGCGTAGTTCATATTCCTAGTTTAAGACAAGTGGTAGGAGCCGTTTTCGAGGGAATATCAGAAAATATATTTCAGTAAAAACGCACTTCTGGTCATCCGATTTTTTGAAACTCGGAATTTCAACAACATATTCAATTCTAATTAACATTATTTAGATGATAGAATTGTTTAATAAACTGAAATAGCACTTTAGATGAAAACCTAACCCCACCCTCCACCATAACTGCCCTTAAATGAATTTTCCTAGAGATACATTTCAAATAAGAGTTATAGCTCTTTGTATGTGTAGTTGATATACCAAGTTTGAAGAAAATCGTCGGAGCTATTTTTGAGAAAAACGCAAAAAAGTAAAAAAAAAATAAAAGTAAAGTGGTACTTCCGGTTGAGGAATTTTGACAGATGACCCGCGGTCAGATGCCATGGTGATATCTAAACGGAAAATCAATTTTCAACTTTCAACGGTTTTTCTTTTTGAGCTATGCTGTTCACATACACATTCTCACACACACACGCACACACAATTTGCTAAAAACCATTTTTTTTGACTCAGGGGACCTCAAAACGGATATTTCCGGTGAAAACTCGATATCGAAAATTTGTCAGGATTACAATACTTCCTGTTACTAGGAGTAAGAGAAAGTAAACGTTTGTCAATTACAATTTTGTAAAACTGCAGTAAGAAATAGTTGTGTGAGATTTTTTTTTTAATGAATAAATATATAATTGAACTATAAATTTTATTTTTTATTATAGTTCTATTTATTTTTTAATGTATTCACCAAAAATTTTTTGTGGGCCCTAGGAATTGTGGTGCTCGAGTGCTTGTTGGTAAAGAAGACCCTGGTTCGAACAGGCCAGTTCTCGATTTGCCTGATTTGCTTAATCTAATCCTGTACTTCGAAGTCCTTTGTCGTATTTATCGTTTCAGATTAGAGCGCGAAGTAAAACAAGAGTATCATTTCTTTCAAGTGTGGATTAAGAAATGACATTTCAAACTTTATAACTCAGACGGCTCATCCAGGACCCATGCATTCAGCTCCTTTAGCTTGCTTGAGGCCTGCAGATGTGTGAGAACTGTCGTAAAACGTTTTTCTAATAATTCTTTCTAACTAATATTAGCATTTTATGCAAGATGTCTCTGACTGCTTCTACCAGAGATTTCAGCTGGTAGTACGTAACTTTTCAAGAAAAATTATGTGGAAGTCACCTGTTTGTTCCATTTTGGAATTCTTTTGCAAACTGAGCTGTCAGATTGAAAATAAATTTAGACAGCGTATATGAAATGGGATTAAAAAACCGTTGATTTCATCTAGAGAATTTAAAGATAAGTAAATATCAAGTAGTTTGAATAATTGTTTAATAAATTTTTTAACCAATGTTTTGATGTTCTTTACTACCTCTGTATTTTTTGTCAGTGACCGAACCTCAACATTCATTTTACAACATCAAATACAGCGGTCATAACGAACATCAAAACATCAATATTGCTGAGATGAACACTAATTTCATCACTATACAATGGCTTTTTTTACTTCTATCTATCTCCACAATCTATGGAAATCGTGCCTGGCTCCGTTTTAAAAAACTGGGCTAAGGAAAATAGAAAATTCGATTCTTATTGAACCAAAGGATTTTTTTTTTTTTTAGTAACCTGTAGACCCCGCAAAATCTTTCCACAACAAACTATTGATAATATCAAGATTCCATGTTCTGATCACCATCACTTCAGTGCTGAATTACGTAAGGCTAGTTTTAAGTGACCGAACCACAACATCCATTTTAAAACATTAAAAAATAAACCGACATCCCATAGATATAATCCAATGTTTGTTATAGTCACTTCTCACTAGCTGGAACATACTGTTCTGGGCACCTTACTATGTTAGCTCATCCACCATTTGAAGTCCATTAACCATTTAACCATTAAGATCCAAGGTAGTAATATCATCCTATCACCCGTCTGTAGTGAAATTACTGCCACCATACATACTTATAGTGACTCAAATGGACATTTAACTTTTTATAAAACTTTAAAGACTACTCGATATGCGCTCCCCGAATCACATTACAAAACAAAGTAAAACTCTGCAATCACTTGTAATTAACATCAACCTAATGGCGCCTATCATCATTAACCATGCCCGAAATTCAGTAGAAACTAATTCCACAATACCTCTCTCCCTCAGCGCAATTTCGCTAAACAGAATTCTTTCAACAAACTCACTCTAAGATAAATCTTTCTTTTCAAGCATCGTTGGCTTTTTTTAGTTTTCCGAGTAAACTAGTGCTAGTTATCGCTGGATAAATAAATATCCTGCATGACCAATCCCACATTACGTTGTCTTATGCAGTTATAATCAATAAAAGACAAACGAAACAAATTCTTATTTTCCTTGCAATTTCACTAGTTTTGTTTCTAGGGAAACATGATAAAAGAGGGTCAGAACTTGATGGGCATTGAAATTAGTGGACGGATAATCAATATTCTAGTCAACCATACATGGAACTCGCCGAAGAGAGAGGGCAGCCTTTTCTCATTACTCTACATCTCTATTGTATTTACTAGAATTTTCTTCCTTCTAAATGAAGGTTTATTTAATTTCAATTCTGACAGTTTTTCAATATTTTTATTTACACATAAGTATTGCGTTCCGTGTCAAGATTTTCAAAATTTGAATTTGCACCCGAAATACAAGTTTTGAGGTCCTCTTAATACGAAGAAGTGGTCTAAATCAGCACCACTTTATTTCGCAATATTCTCTGGTTTACATAATATTTTCGAAAACGACTTTCTTTAAAACCTCGTGGGCTGTTTACCTACAATACAAGCCTATCAGTATCTTTTTTTATTCTTCTTCTTCTTGTTATTGATTAAACAACATCTGTTGCGAATCTTTTGGCGTGTGAGCTTGAATGGAGAAGCCATCCAGTGATGGAACTCCTGGCATTGGCCGCACCTTTAGCAATTGACAAGATTATCCCTAGGCCACCTTCTTTTTAGTCTCTTTGTTTGTGGCAGTTTAATCTATCCGAAAAGTTTATCCGAAGCAAATTCATTTTACAAGAATTCTAGTACAGGGGTGATGTTGTTGTAAGACTTACATTAAAAGTACCGTTTCAGTATTATATACTATTCTTACACCTATGTTATTATTAATAACAATTAAATATGTCGCCGAAATATTCTGATTTAAAGAAATTTGGGTTTTGACTTTACCAAGTGAGATTTTACTGTACAGTTTATTTCAGTTTTTTTGCTATTTTCTGAGTAAAGTCACCTACCGGTTTCTTTAAACTTGATATACTAACTAAACGTACTTTTATTTGTATCTATATTTAGGCGGAAGCTAGGAGGACCATGGTTTTCTCTAAGTAGGTTTTTGTTATAGTATATATTCACCACCTTAACAAAATTCATTAATGTTGATTAGATTTTAAGGAATGTTGTTTAACCTTTTTATTAATGTTAAAACAAAACTTAATTACATAATTACTAAATCACTAAATTACAAAATTGAATTAATGAAATTAATATTTTTTTTTATTCAATTGTTTTAGGATACCCAACCAAATTGCTTAAGTACGCTAATATTAATACTAGAATAAATTCCCTTGACAAATTGATTAGTTAAAATTTAGAAAAATTAAGTGAACAATAAATGAGTTCCCCAACAAGTTCTTGATAATCGATCGATCTTTAAAGCCTTTTATTACGTATTTCCCACTAATCTTAAATAAAATTGTTCACGCACTAAATTTTCTTTAAAAATACAGAAAGTGTCAAATCCAAATTAAATGTCGTCATGCGTTTCTCTGTAATTATTACAAAATAAATCATCAACCAATCCGCTCAAAGTAAACGCTATACAATATTTGAGCTTACTGAAACAATAGGTTAACATTTAGATGAATCTCTTTTGTATTTAGACGACGTATATAATATTTAGTTGCTCTAGAGACTAATTTGCAAAAAACTTAGATGAATGACCATGAATAATTCGCACGTTAAAAAAAGTAAACTCTTAAACAAAAGGGACCAAAGATTAATAAAAGAAAAATCAAAAGTGGAAAGGAAATACTTTAATAGGAAATACAATAGATAACCAAAATTTGATAATTAGATTACTTTTAGGGACAATATTTTACAGGAAGTTGTAAACCTTTCTTCTAGATTTAATACGAAATGTAAGATTAACTGCAATTTCCTGTTACTACCTAAACTAGATTAAAACTCAAACTTAAACTTCCTGTGAAAAACTATATCAATAATAATTATTTCTTTTCAAAAAAGAAAAAGAAAAAAACGATTTTGTTAAATATTATCTTACATATATATATAGAAATATTGTAGTGATAAAGTAACCATAAAAACATATGGTTAAAATATTTTAGAATAGTGACCACCATTTAAATAGTGGTCAGTGTGTGAAAGGGGGGGCGGCGGCGGCCAGCTGGCGTCAACCAAATGGCCCTAGTTCTGGACAGAATGTTTCGATATTTTGTTGGCATCTCTATTGGACTAGAAACTACTATACATGTTTTATACATTTATGTATTTAAACATAATTATCTAATATCAAATTTCCTAGTGAGTAGAAATTGTATGTTATGACAACTATGGTACAATTATATTATCATATTTCTTACGTTTTGTTGAACATATGATTTGTTTTTTGTTTTTTTTTTTTACAAATTTCTTTAGAAAAAAAAAATCTGGTGTGAAACACACACTCACAATTTTCTCTTACTTCAGTTTAATGGACAAATTTTATAGTTATATACCAAATTTAATGGAATTCGTCGATGTTTTTTATGGATAAAATCGCAAAAATTGAAAAAAAAAAAATGTCTGTTCAGTAAAAACGCACTTCCGGTTTATCAACTTTCATAAAACTCGGAATTTTGGCAATCTAGTTATTTCTAATTAATTTTATTTTAGTGGTAAATAAATAAAAAATAGTAGCACTTTAGAGGAATACATAACCCTTCCCTTCCTCAAAAACCCCCCATAAATGACTTTTCCTGGAGAAATGTTACAAAATAGAAGTTGTAACTCTTTAAATGTGTAGTTCACATTTCTAGTTTAAAGAAAATCGTTGGCACGATTTAGAGATTTATAGCAGTAAACTGAAAAATATTTTTCAGTAGAAAACTTAATTCCCAGTCGTTGTTGTGGTGGTTGGTTCCGCAGAGCTGTAAAAGCAGCGTGGTAGCCTACTTCATTTTGTGGTCATCGACCGGTTTCGGGCGTTCGCCCATCTTTAGGATGCGTTTGTCAGACAGTGTGATAACACAGACTTGCATAGAGCAAATTCAGTTTATACACTCTGATTTTGCTTCAACAAACTCGGAATTTCAACAACATATTTAATTCTAATTAATATTATTTAGATGACAGAATTGAATAGTTAACTGAAATTAGCACTTTAGAGGACAACGTAACCCCACCTCTCACCACAAAGTAGCCTTAAATGAATTTTCCCAGAGAAGCGTTTCACTTCCGGTTAAAAAATTTTTACGAAAAGCTTATTGTTAGGTCTCCTGGTAGCAGTTTAATGAAATAATAAGTTTAAACGATTTTTACGAAAAGCTTATAGTTAGGTCTCCTGGTAGCATTTTAACGTCTCCTGGTAGCATTTTAACGAAATAATAAGTTTAAACGATTTTTACGAAAGCTTATTGTTAGGTCTCCTGGTAGCATTTTAACGTCTCCTGGTAGCATTTTAACGAAATAATAAGTTTAAACGATTTTTACGAAAGCTTATTGTTAGGTCTCCTGGTAGCATTTTAAAGTCTCCTGGTAGCATTTTAACGAAATAATAAGTTTAAACGATTTTTACGAAAAGCTTATTGTTAGGTAGCATTTTAACGAAATAAGTTTAAACGATTTTTTACGAAAAGCTTATTGTTAGGTCTCCTGGTAGCATTTTAACGAAATAATAAGTCTAAACGATTTTTACGAAAGCTTATTGTTAGGTCTCCTGGTAGCATTTTAAAGTCTCATGGTAGCATTTTAACGAAATAATAAGTTTAAACGATTTTTACGAAAAGCTTATTGTTAGGTCTCCTGGTAGCATTTTAACGAAATAATAAGTTTAAACGATTTTGACGAAAAGCTTATTGTTAGGTAGCATTTTAACGAAATAGTTTAAACGATTTTTACGAAAAGCTTATTGTTAGGTGGCATTTTAACGAAATAAGTTTAAACGATTTTTACGAAAAGCTTATTGTTAGGTCTCCTGGTAGCTGTTTAACGAAATAATAAGTTTAAACAATTTTTACGAAAAGCTTATTGTTAGGTCTACTGGTAGCATTTTAACGAAATAATAAGTTTAAACATTCTGCGATTTTTCGTTGTTGAAATATTCTATCCTCTCCTCCCCTCCCCCCCACACACTTAAAAAACCACTTTCTTGGACTCAGGGGACCTCAAAACGGATATTTCCGGTGAAAACCCGACACGATTACTATTAAGTGACGGGGAAATAGTATTTATCCATATGTTAAAAAAAAAGGGCTCGTTTTATATTTTTATATTAAAAAGAAGGAATTATGTGCTTAATAATATTTTTGTGCTTGGTAATAAATTTGTGCTACTTATTAAACAAATAAATTATTTTTGTTCATGTTAATCTGAACCTGTTTTTCTATTGAATGTTATCTGTGCTTCTAACAATTACAATACTTCCTCTTAAGTCTGTCAGTAAGGGAAAGCAAAAACTTTAAAGTACTTAAATTAGTTGTTTTCGCTCATCAAACATTTCTCAACTGCCCAACACTCTCACAACTCTCTTCCTGCAATGAAAACAATCTTCATGGAGCAATATTCTTCAATCACTTGGTTGTTCAACATAAATATAGTGGTAGTAGGGAGCATATGTTGGCCCTTCAACACATGGGAACATAGGACTAGGATTGATTATACGTAGGAATGATCATACCAGAAGACAACGCTACTTCTATCAAACGGTAATAATCTTAAAAAATCTTATGTTACAGATTTCCCAGAATTTCATTATAATACATTTTTGTGGGAAAATGTGTTTCAACGAAAAGTTGTTTTTATTTATGTGTAGAAACCTGTTATGTTACATTTCACTTCCGGTAATTTAAGGCGTGTCAACATTTATGGTCACTGACGCCCTGAACCTTCTCCAGTGCACTGCTGCCCTCCGGATAGTGGTCTTCAAATTTGGAATTCTATTAAGGTATTTAATACAGGAAACAGAACCGTAGATTCTATTCAAGTGGTCTTTCAGAGGAAAGGTTAATATTGCAGTTCCTCCAGAACCCTCGGGCCAAATTCAATTTGCCAGGAAAGAATGATTCAAATAAAATTGAGAGTCCTTTGCGTGTTTTTATGTTGTTATATACCAAGTTTAAAGAAAGTCATTGGGGCAATTTCCGATAAAAGTGGTAAAGAACTGAAAGAAAAATTTCTAAAGTCCACTTCCGTTTCATGAATTTTGATCTTATTGTCAGACATTATGGGGGGGGGTACTAAAACCGGTTTTAAAAAATCACACTTCCTGTAATTTTTCGTGTTTGATATATTTTGTTCATAAAAAGAACCCATTTGCTAAAAACATTTTTTTTTTGTTTCCAATCAGGGGGACATCAAAATATGTATTTCAAGGGGAAACCTGATTTCGAAACTTTGACATTTCGCAATATTTTCTAATGGAGTAGTAAGAGAAAGATAAGAAATGTATGTGATACTCAAATATCACCAATTTAGGTTAAGCTGAATTTCCAAGCCGTCAAAAGAAATATAAATTGTTAAAGTAAAGCTTCCGAGAAGCTTATAATAATGATAGTGAACTTAGAATTATGATAAGAAGCGAAAGAAGGAAAAAAAATATATATGTGGCAAAAAAAGAAAGCAAGGTTTGAAGGTAAGCCTGAAGTATGGTTGGTCCAGCAAAGTAGAGGAAAGGGCATTGTGGAAGTCTATAGGAATAGAAGGAGGGCGCGAAAGAAGAACTTCTAGTGGACAGTGTAATCCCCATGAGGACATCACTCCGTGTCATAGAGAAAGTATGTATGCCCACCACCTTTCCTGCATAGAGAGCCGGCCGGACACACTACAACTATTGTCCCCGGGTTATACCCAACATTCTCAACTGCCCCACCGGTAGCATGAAATGTGTCCACATGACCGGTGACCACTATTCAACAAGAAATAGACAATACCATATCTCTATCTGTCAACGAGAACTACTGACCACTTCATATATTTACTTCTATTACAACCTTTCAGGTGATCTTTTTCTATTTCTCTACCTCCCGTATATCTTCTTCAAATAATGCACATATATCATGCAATGCTAATTAATTTGGTTGAAAAAACAAAAAATAGTATTTCGACATAGATATGAAATAATTTTGAACTATGATGGAACGAATGGAAGATAGGTTAGAATCCTTGTCTCCCCCAGGAATATCGAGGACTGTGAGGGGCCAGTAGGTTAGGATTTACGAAGGTTAAGTTTCCTTTCCATTGTATTTGAGGCGTCACGCTCAGCGTCCATTCAGGTAAGGGGCTGCTTTACGGGCGGGTATGCGCAACAGCCTAGGGAAAGTCACCAAGTAATAATAATAATAATAATAATAATAATTTTCTTTATTTCTGAAATATACATAAACAAATAAACTTTACTAAGTACATAAGGCATGGCTAACGCCGTCTGCCAGAGATTGGTATTGAAATCATAATAAACAAAAAATTTATAATTACAAAAAATGATTGTAATAGAAAATGACCAAAAAAATAATATACTAACAATAAAAATACAAATAAAAATAGACACAAACAAGAAATTAAAGAACTGAATAAAAGAGTAAATTATAAATCAAAAATTAAATTCTTTAATGAGGCTAAATCTATAATGCCAGGCTTGTCCTGGCGTACTTAAGCAAATTGATGCACGTATCCGCATTTCGCAGAGAGTCTATTACAAATTG
This sequence comes from Triatoma infestans, assembly GCA_011037195.1. Taxonomy (NCBI): domain Eukaryota; kingdom Metazoa; phylum Arthropoda; class Insecta; order Hemiptera; family Reduviidae; genus Triatoma; species Triatoma infestans. The sequence continues at coordinate 120,956 of JAAEAF010001768.1, forward strand.
AGCGGAAACAAATTTCGCACCCAAGCATCTCAAAAGAAATTCGGATAATATAGGGCACTCACAAAGAAAATGATACAGATCCTTCCTTGCATTTAAATTGCACATTGCACATTTTTCCATGTAATCCAATTTATTCACCCATGGTACATAGTTTAAATAAATTATTTCACTTCTCAGTTTGAAAAGCCATCTTTTAGATCTGAAAGCTTTAGATTGGTATCAGAGTCAACATAAAATACATTGAGCTTGCCATTCGTATCTAACAAAGTCTTGTACAAAACAAAACCGTTTTTAGCTCATGGCGCGATTCACAGACTCCTCCAAACTAACCTGTTTTATTGATTGCAAAAGCGCCGAGAATAGAGACTTCCAACCCGACAGATTATCGAGGGTAAAATCAAAAGTCAGGGAGTACTTTTGGGCTAGGTTAGACCATTCTTTAAACCAAAGTATATTTTTTCTTACAAATTTGTGAAAACGATTATCGATGTCAGATAAGATCTTTAAACAAAATTTAAAATGGATGTGCAAAGTATAAATGTAAACCAAATCTAACCCAGTTTCAATATGCAAAATGTAAGAAGGAGCAGTAGAAGGTAGTGCAAACAACTTTTTGAGGAAATACCTCTGAAATTGTTCTAAAATCTCAAAGCGTTGGTAGGCCCCACACTTGAGCAGCGTAACAGATTATGGAACGTAAAACACTATTGTATACACGATATTTGGCCTTTAGCGGGACTTCATTTAGTGAAAGAAAGTGATTCCACACTCTGTTTATGCCCAATTTTGCTACAGAGACTCTATCTTTAAAGTGGTGCGTATAGGAGAGACGGGATGACAACGTTATACCGAGGAACTTGTAAGTATTAGTTATTTCGATTGGGGCGAAAGTCACCAAGTATGCCTTTTTCAAATAAAATATTTAAAAAAAAAAATGTAATCGATTTTTGTTAGGTGGTATTTTAGGGATTCTGAGGAATCCCAATATTATTGTCGCTGTCTTTTGAACTTTAATGTATCCCTTCAAGTACTATCGCTAAGGTACTATCTGCTAACCAACTTGTACCTCCACCACATCTATAAGGATAAATATAAAATCAGGGAGTTTATTCATGGCTTGCAGCAAACAAGGTTATTTCATCTCAATAGACAATAGTTACAATATTAATATGTATCTAGAAAAACCTTATTTTTTGGTGGGTTCTATGGAAGCGATGATCTTAGACTTCTCTCTTAAAATACTAATTTAATATATCATATGGTTACGTAATAGAAAAATCTGGTTGTGAAACACTCACACAACTTTCTCTAACTGCAGTTTTACACAATTTTAATTGACAAACTTTATAGTTAGTATACCAAAATTTAATGAAACTCATCGGTGTTTTTAATGGAGAAAAAATCATAAAAAAACTGAAAAAAACTGCTCAATAAAAGCGCACTTCCGGTTTACTAATTTTCTTGAAATTCAGAATTTTGGCAATCTATTTATTTCTAATTAATTTTGTCTAGATGGTAGAATCAACTAAGATAGCACTTTAGAAGCAAACATAACCCTCCTTCACTCCCAAAAGCCCGCTTAAATGGCCTTATCAGGAGAAAAGTTTCAAATTGTAGCTCTTTATACGTGTAGTTCATATAATTAGTTTAAAGAAAATCGTTGGAGCCGTTTTAGAGAAAATAGCAGAACATTGAAAAATACTTTTCAGTAAAAACGCACTTCCGGTCATCTGATTGTCTTCAAACTCTCGGAATATCAACAACATATTTAATGGTAATTAATATTATTTCGATGATAGAATTGTGTAATAAACTGAAATAGCACTTTAGAGTACAACCTAACCCCAGTTCTTTCCCAAAAAGTGCCCTTAATTGCATTTTTCCGGAGAAACGTTTCAAATAAAAATTTGAAGAATTTTGTATGTGCAGTTGATGTACCAAGTTTCAAAAAAATCGTTGGAGCCATTTTTGAGAAAATCGCAAAAAAGTGAAAAAAAAAAAGCATTAAGTAAAGTGATACTTCCTGTCTAATTTTGACAGATAAGGTACTATCGGATCCCATGATGATAACTAAACGGATAACTAAAGTTTGAAGTTTCTACAGTTTTTCGTTTTTGTGCTATGCTGTTCACATACACACATAGATACATACACACATCCACACCCAAACCATTTGCTAAAAACCACTTTTTTGTACTCAGGGAACCTCAAAACGGATATTTCCGGTTAAAAACTCGATATCGAAAATTTGACACGATTACAATACTTCCTCTTTCTTACTACAGTGTAAGAGAAAGTAAATATTAAATTTGTTAAAAAAATATTACAATTTTGTACAACAAAAACAGTTTGAAGAACATCTATTATTAACTGGAAGTAAAACCTATATAGTGCAGAACTATACATACTATTAACTGTAGATTTTTGCGAATTTCTTAAATTGTTATAGAAATATTTCTTATAAATTTAATATAATATTTACTACACATATACATATATATACGTTTTACTGTAATTTTGTAACTTTTGCGAAGGAGCGGTATTTTGATGGTTGTAGGATAGTATATCGTTAGGCTTCCTTAGCCCCAAAATGCTCCCATCAAAATAGGGTAAAGTTACATCACCTGGTGGGATTAAAAGTAATTAGACATTTTGGTGAAAATTCCGTTGTTTTCAATCAAATCAAAACTGGCAAGGATTAAGACAATAAAATCTTTCTTACCGGATTTCTTTTATTTAATTTCATGTCCATCAACAACAGTTGTGGATATTAAAGCGTAGTCAACCGTGTTGTCTAGTGAAAAATATCCTTCATGAACCCAAGTGGTTCTAGAACTAATTACGCTGAATCTTTACAACAGTTTTTAGCTCAGATTGGTTTATTGTGTAGTTTCTGGACAATTTTTCCTGTATAAAAGTTTGTATCTTTTGCATTTCTAAATAGTCAATTAAATCTGAATGATTTTTATGGCATTTAAGATCATCATTACCCAAGTTTCGCCACAAGTCATGTGAATGCCCGAAACTGGGTGAATGCCCTACTCCACTTGCGTTGTTAAAAAAACTGTCGTAGATATTATGTATTTGATTAAAAAATTTTGTTCCAATTTAATAAGCAAGTTCTTAGTTTTACATACGTCAGGAACTACGTATGTATTATTATTTATATATATTGAATGGATCACAATTAAAAGAAAGAATCCCGTGTTCTCATTAATATTCTATAAAATCAATGATAATTATGGTGTAATTACATTTCGAAAGTTGAATTTTATCGCTAATTTAAGGAAGATTAATTTGAAAAGTTTCTAATTTATGAAGGCGATTTGTAAATAGGAAGTGAAGAGACAATGAGCTGTAAATAAACTGACAAGTACTCCGGAAATCTGCACTTTGAAAAAACAGCTAATAAGATATCTGTTTCCATCTGCGAAGATGGAAATTATTTTAAATTTATCCCTAATGGTGAAAGTTGAACCGTGGATTTTGTATAAGTGAAAAAGTTGACAAAGTAAAAAGTGACCAAACAAGTGTTTCTGTGATTTGCAACGATATATCAGAGACGATGTAATGGGATTCGAATCATTATAGATTCATAGGATTCGAAGAGCTGACCACAGATGCCAAGATATTAAAGATTTGAGATCCTCCGTTAATCATTATTCCTAGAAATTAAGGAATTCTTTAAATTGTCTACTCTTGGTGAGCAACTTCTATTTAGCAATTATAGATAACCACTTGTCCAGTAAAATTGTGGTCAAGAAAATGATTTGTACATTTAAACCACATTAACCAACAAAACAAGGAGTTGTGTCGTAATGAACTCACTTAATTGGTTATGGACGAAGGTTTTTTTTTTGCTATTTCACAGCAAATTGAATTTGCGTTTTTTGTATGTCATATTTTGCTAAATTATAGATACGAAATCATTTAAATTGCGTGTACATAAGAAAAGAACTCAGAAACATTCGAAATAATCTCCTCCGCCTTTTATCAATTATAAACTCATTGTTCAGCACAAATCCATGTTTACCATTATGATTAAGTAGGCACTATGGTAAAATAAGACATCAACTATTAAGAGGAGAATAGAGGTTAGCTGAAAATACAAAAAAAAAAAAAATGTGAAGCTATTTAAATAGTAATGATGCATTTTAAATGATGCATCTACTAACAAAGAAGAAAAAGAGAGAGAAGAAAAAAAAACTATCGCTGTTCTAAATAAATTAAGACAAGAAAATGGAAGGCGTCAAGTTGGGCGAGCTATATATCTTTGTTGGGTGACAATTCATGGACTAACAGTGATCGTGATGTCGGCACGGTTCGTTGGTTTTTTTTTTTTTAACTTTCTACAATCATCATTCTGTTGTACTGGCTTTATAATTTAAATCTCTACAATGGATAACTACATTTTTAAATTTGATTTCTATGGCAATAATATAGAATTATATTTCAAGACTGGAAAAAAAAAAATACTGACAAATAAAACGAAAGAAATAAAAGTGTAAACGTGTGAACTGAGATTATTCCCCTATAAAGTTCTTTTTTATCCAGAATAGTTAATTTTTTATTTTCTAGTGAATTTCTTGGCCAATTTTCTTATATTTTTTTTTAATTCTAGAGTTAATTAAACTTAGATGACCATCACGAGTTCATATCACAGGCCACATATTCAGGGTTCCGCCACATGTTAATATCATATTGTTAATGTCAGCCGCAAATTGCTGACAACGCTCGAGACTGATAGATGACTATAAAATAAACCAGATAATCAAAGAAAAAAATCTCTCTTCAACACATTTACACTGATATGGCCAAATTCATCCACAACATACCGATGACCTACAGAATTTGCTAATATGTACGACCAATTGGGTTTAGCAAAGAACATATAGTGATCTCTAGGCCCACTTCCATCTGTGATGTTCAACATTTTTACAAAGGTTAGACATACTATCCAGCAAAGGCATCACGATATATCTAGATAGCCGTGGTGCAGTGTCCTAGACAATCATTCTACCTAAACAATATCAGAAAAGGATATTGTGGCCGGAATGCCTTGGTACGTGACGAGGAGAACAGAGTTGTTTCCACCAATGAAGAAATAGCAGCCAGGTGAACACTTCCAGGCTCTGTTGAATGGAGAGCAAATAGTCAATAATCGGTACTTTGACGCTAATTCCTCGGAGTCACCTGCTGCTGTTGAGCAGGAAAATAATTTTGAAGAAACAATACCGCCGGAATTGGAGGACATTCAGGAAATAATAGATAAATTGAGGCAGAACAAAGCATCCGGTACCGACGGAATACCTGCTGAATTCCTCAAAGCTTGTGGAGATGACTTCGCAAAAGAACTTCATAGCCTGCTGAGTCATATCTGGCAGGAAGAAGTGATGCCTGAGAGCTGTACGGAAGGTGTTATCGTACCCATCCTTAAGAAGGGTGACCCCGCGCAATGTAACAATTATAGAGGCATAGGTTTGCTCAGTGTTGCTTACAAGGTTCTGGCTATTTCTCTGCATAACAGGCTATCTCCCTATATAGAAAGAAGCCTCGGAGATTACCAAGGAGAGTTTAGGAAAGAGAGGTCCACGACGGATCAAATTTTTGCCCTGAGGCAGATGCAGGAAAAAATGAGAGAGCACGGCGTAACTATGTGGATGCTATTTGTTGATTTCAAGGCTGCGTATGATACTGTTCTTAGACGGGGACTCATACAGGCCATGAAAGAAATGTATATTCCGCCAAAACTGATAAGATTAACTGAGATGACAATGCGGAAGTCCAAAAGTTCCGTAGTGACCAATGGAAGCTATTCAGCATCCTTTGACATTGAAAACGGACTAAGACAGGGGGATCCAGTATCGCCGCTTCTATTTAACTGCCTACTTCATAAAATTTGCAAAAGGCTAGGAGTGGATCTGCAAGGCACTATCCTTAATAAAACTTCCCAAATCATGGCGTATGCAGATGGTGTGGTCATTATCGGAAGGTCGCTGGTTGCAGTGAAAGATATTTTTATAAAATTGGAGCGAGAGGCAAAAAGTGTCGGGCTTCAAATTAATGAGAATAAGACTAAGGTGTTGGTAGCCAGGAGAAAACGTTTGGTGCATCCACCGGGGCAGTACGTCATAGGAAATTATACATTCGAAACTGTATCCAGCTTCCCGTATTTAGGCTCCGTTATAAGTGAGGTTGGGGGTGAGGAAGAGGAAGTGAAAAAAAGGATAGTTGCGGGTAATAGGGCGTACTTTACAGTCGGTAAAATAATGAGTAACAGCGCGGTCAGCCGAGGAACGAAGGTTCGGATGTACAAAACGCTGGTAAGACCCGTCGTTACATACGCCAGTGAAACATGGACGTTAAGCAAGGTTTCTTGCGAAAGGTTAGACAGGTTTGAAAGAAAAGTGCTAAGGCGAATCTTTGGACCGATAAGGGAGAACCGTAGCTGGAGATAAAGGAAAAATAGAGATCTGTACGATCTATACGGGGAGCCTTCAATAGTATCCTTTATAAAGTGTAAGAGGCTGAAATGGTATGGCCATGTTTACAGAAGGCCAAATGGTAAAAAAAGTATTTCTGGACACGCTGGCCAATAATCGGCCAAGAGGCCGTCACAAAACTAGGTGGTTAGATAACGTGACGGCTGACATAAGAAGGATAGGAGTCAGTGCCCGTTTGGCCATCGATAGGGCTCAGTGGTCTATCCGTATTGAGCAGGCCAAGGACCGTCTCGGTCTGTAGCGCCGGAAGAAGAAGAAGAAGAATTGGGTTCAGCAAAGAACATATAGTGATCTCTAGGCCCACTTCCATCTGTGATGTTCAATATTTTTACAACGGTTAGATATACTATCCAGCAAGGGCATCAGGATAAAATCACGATATACCTAGATAGCCGTGGTGCAATGTCCTAGACAATCATTCTACCTACTCCACTTGCTTTGTTAAAAAAACTGTCGTAGATATTGTGATGGATGCCAGAAATATAAAAATATATTTAATTTGAAATAAACCAAAAGTCTCAAGTAAATTGTAACATTCGATAGTAAGGGACTATTCAGGTAGAAGACCACCTTTGTCTTTTAGAGTTCATGAACCTTGTTAGCATTGTCTACCCCTTTCTCACAGGGGAAAGATTTGAACGACATTAGAAGGCAATTCCTTCCGGGGGGGGGGGGGGGGGGGGGTGGAACAAAAATACAGTCTGACACAGACACCGAAGCAAAACACTTCAGGAATCAGTGCCAGATATAAGTTAAAACATAAGAGTTTATTCCAACTAATTTCAGTAAATTAATAAGCATATTGCTGTGTTATTGAGTAGCATTTAAATATCCTTAAAGAATATATTTAATTTAATCTACCAGTGTTTTCTTAATTATTCTTATTACTGCTCTCTCTTAAAACTTACAAAACAAGCCCCTTTTACTAAACCGCTCGTGCTACACCAACTACACTAAACAACATCACACCAATTATATTTCAATATTATCTCCGTGGATTATGAAACTTTGTAAATAAAAATTATTTTATTATAAGTTTTAGGTTAGGTTGAGGGGATGGTAGGAATATCGAGTACTCCACCCAAATATAAGTGTGTATTTAATAAAATATTAGTGTATCAAATAAAATTGAACCGTGGATTTGTATAAGTGAAAAAGTTGACAAAGTAAAAAGTGACCGAACAAGTGTTTCTGATTTGCAACGATATATCAGAGACGATGTAATGGGATCCGAATCATTATAGATTCATAGGATCCGAAGAGCGGAGAAATACAAAAATGAATCAATTTAGTTACTCGCTACTTCGGCGTGGGAGACTCTCTCTCTCTCTGTCGCTCTCTCTCTCTCTCTCTCTGTCGCTCTCTCTCTCTCTCTCTATATATATATATATAGCCGAGCTAGCCCTCCAGAGGGGACAGTTTTACAACAGTTTACGACCAGTTAACAACATTGTCAGCAACCTACTACCTTCTCATCACTCGGCCAGTCTGTCTCTATTATATATCTCTCGCTATCTAACTTCTATTATACTTGTATGGTTCTTGCAGTTTGTGTGTTTCGTTTCATTACACAGTGTTCAGCATTTATTCTAGTTTATTTCGTCTCAAAATCCATTCTCTTCAATTCTCTCTCCCTCTCATATCCATTATAGTCAATGACAACAATCCAGCTGTCAGTTTCATGCTCCACCACTTGAAAGTCGCATTGATGCCAATATATTCCACACACAAAAAAAAAACGCCGCGGTCCTGAAAAAGTGATGTGGTTTTTTAGAGGAAAGGAGTACTCCAAAACAACGTACACTGCACAATTAGCCTTTTAGAAAATTAGGCTAAAAATGTCTGCCATATCTATCTTACAGTCCCGGATCTCGCACCAACAAATTGCAATAACCCTCGTAGCAATATTAAATCAAAAATCCCCAAAAGGAACAGTTTAAATATGTAGAAATTGTGATGTGATAGCGATAGCAAGAAAAAAAAAGAAGAGATAATTTTTAAATAAATCTAAAAATTACAACTAGTGGTTGAAAATTGGAAAAGGGTCCAGCCAGCCTCTACCTGCAGGTCATGAACCGCGGCAAACCCTTTAGCCGCTACCTGCAGGTCATGAACCGCGGCAAACCCTTTTTGTATTTCTTTCAAAAAGGGTCAATATACAGTCAAGAGATAATACCTTACTGGCCTACCTGGCCCACCATCTGTTAACAAAGCGTCGCCAGCCCGGCCAAATCAGCCCTTGTTAACTACTAACCTCCCCTAGGGTCAATATACCACAAGAGATGTCTTAGTGTTACACGTACTTACACATCAGCGTCGATGTGTGAGTGATGCAAATATAACACGTCGTACCACTGGAGGAAGGATTCAGTTCGATTCAGCATCAAACGTCTACATCAGTTTTCAGATCAGAAGCACCATCTCACATCGCGAGCGCGTCCCTATTTAAGGTTTTAACACTTTACTAACTTCTTTAATATTTTATATTCATTTTATAATTCTTATAGTTATTTACAATTGTGCATCTTAGTTTTTCTATTTTATATCTCTTTAAATTATTTGTTAAAATATAGTATATTTTTATAAATCAGTAGTACGCATTTCGAATACCAACCCTCTAATTAACAATCTCTTACTCTTACTCATCACTTCAACTTCCGGTATCAATAAAACGATACCAATATAAAATTAAAAGAAATAGAAATAGGAAAAAAAAAAAATAAGACAATAAAAAAGTATGGCAATCTGTAAATTTTCAAATAATAAAAAACACTGAAGATCACTGTTTGAAGTATGTAATTGCATAGAAAATAGGCTAATGACAATATCAATTTTCTTTTTATGAGAAATTCCCATTTATTAATAAAATAGATCTTTAACAAATTAAGTTTAAGGTCAACAATATTAATGTTATTATGATGATGTTATGAAACACTGAATTACACATACAAAAAGTTATTTTTAGCAGCAAGATTAATCAACAAATGAAATTACAAAAAAAAAAAAAAAAAATTACAAATATTAAAACAAAATGAAAATATTTTACAATACTCTCAATAAAACACACACACAAATGAAAACGACATAAAAAAAAAAAAAAAAATTAGAAATGATTTCCCTGTTTATGATTCCTCCCCCATTCCATTATTTTTCAATAAAATTATACATATGCAGTAGTTATGTTATTATTCAATAAAATAAATAAAAATGTAATATTTTCACATATAATTTAGGAAAGAATTGCCTAATAAGTGAAAATAACTATATTTCCCAATAATAACTAATTTTAGTAATAAAACAAAAATATTACAATAATACTACATAATACGAGTGTAATAATAATGATAATATTAATATTTTCTATAAAAAGAATGTCTAACGATGTTTTTTTTAAGAATAGACAAAGACAGATTTCGTTAGTCTACCATTCAAATAATTTTAAATATTATTATTTAGAACTGCTTCAAGAATATCCTCTGATCTTCACACTGTGAATGGTAACAGACTGTATCTCTAATTTTCCTTAATTTCAATACAATGTATGATTCTATAAAATTAATATACATTATAGAAGAATTGATAGAATTCCAAATTTAAAGAAAAGTGATTGAATGGGAAATGTGACTTTTAAGGATAGGTTTTTGAAGTTGTTTTTATTTTAAACATTTGTGGGGAGGGGGAACTGCGGAATTTATTATGTTAAATTTCATGTTATATGCGGTCGTTTCAATGTTATGGGTCCTCACTTCTGGACTACAATATAATCCCACGTACTACCTATCTGAAATTAAGGCTGACCATCTTCTTGGAATGCCAACCGACAGAATCCTAGGCATCACTTCGAGAGGAACTTCCAAATTGTCATACCGAACAGAGGCGATTGAGACTGTGACCCCCCTCTGCTCGATAACTCGGTTGTAGACAGCTCCAAAACTCCGACAGGGGTCTAAGGAGGCAGGCCTAAAGTTAAGATCAAGGCCAGCCTAGGGATGTACGCCACGGTCTTTCCGGCTGAAGTCATGGCGTTACAACTCTGCGCTAAGGAAATTATAAGGCAAGGCTTAGAGGGTAGGAGAATGGCCATATACTCTGACAGTCAGGCAGCCCTGTAGGCACTTTCTTCACACCAAATAGTCTCAAGACTTGTGTGGGACAGCCAAACTGCCCTAACCGAGGTGGGTGCTCAGAAAAAATTGACAATCACTCGCCTGAAAGCCGGGACATGCGGGGTTTCTAGGCAATAAAAGGGCGGAAGCCTAGCCAGGGAGGGTTCGCAGGATACCTTCATAGGCCCTGCGGGTTGTCCAAGAGCCTAATTCAAACATCTAGCAAAGATTGGATAGAAGAACAGCGTCTGCTTTGGTGGGAGAGAACACAAAGACAGAGGCAGGCAGAACTCTTTATTAAGAGACATTTGCCTAAATTCAGTAGGGATCTACTGAGCCATAGCCGAAGGGATATAAGGCTAATAGTGGGTCTACTAACAGGACATTGTAAGATGAACAGACATATGCACCAATTACTACTTGCATATAGCGCGGTATGCCGATCCTGCAAGGCTAAGGAAGAGATCTCGGCGCACATCCTTTACGAGTGTGCCGGCCTGGCGAGGACAAGGTTTCTTCAAGTGGAAACCAGGCAATCCCGAAGCTATGATCTTCATGACGGAGCCGCTCTCAGTTTTGCTAGGCCTGATTAGGAGGGCGAAGCTAGGGGATGTGCTATAATTTCAGGGGACCCACAATAGACCTCGTTTTATAGGTCGCACTGGAATGAGGCCTGCTCCCCCCACCCCACCCCCGCTTTTATTCTATTTTAGATACTTTTCCCTTCACCACCACCACCTCTATTGTGAGTGGTTTCACACCAGATTTTGATTTTTCTAAAAATCGATTTCCAGTTTATGGGGCCGGATATTTATACCTGTGCTCCCACAACTCTTTGATGATAAAAAATGAGCGGGTGAATAATGAACGTTTCTAACATGCAGTTTTCTTTCCCTATTAGTGAAACCGCCGTCTCCTACACAATGACATGACAATTGTCATCTATGTTAACAATATAATTAGACAAAGAATGCCGATGGAAAGAGGGTAAGCGGTAAATTTATGAAAACAAAATATATATATATATAATATATTATATATATATAATAGAATGATCATTTAGTAATTTGTAAATAATTATATAAAATGAGTTTTATAATTGTGGTGTGTTCTTCTTTTTAAAGAGCGGGAAACTAAACAAAATGGATTGAGTGGATGGACACAGGGAGCTAGTAACAGTGTACGTACCTCTGTCATTAACTTTAATTGTAGTGAACACTCATTAAGATGGGGATCATTATATGAACTAGTGACAATATGCTTCTCCAGATATAAAATGATATGTTCATCTCATTTTCTTTGCTAACAAGAAGCTGACTCGAATCTATTATATGTTAAGGGTATATTGTTTGTTATTTGTTAAAAACAAAAATGCAACAATCACCATTATGTGCATTCCCGCACTTATATATAATAAAGTAACTTAATTATTATATTTTTTAACTTATAAAAACAAAACTGGACAACACAGAAATAAGATAGAATGTTTAACGTAAGAATTTTAAGAGCTCAAAGAAATATTTGAGAATTATTTTTTTTTTTTTTTCTATTTTGGTTTTTTATTTTACCCATTTACTTTCTCTTACTGCTATAAAAGTATTACGACCGTAACCAATTTTCGAATTTTTTTTTTTTGTTCACCGGAATGTTCCGCTGAAAAACAAAAATGTTTTTAGCGAAAGGTCTGTATCATAGCGGAAGCTCTGTATCATAGCGGAAGGAAATGTCATAAAAATCACAGTGAGCTCCAAATTCTTGGAATAATTCCTTTATGTATCACGTCGTATTAATTACCCGCTTGCCTGATAAGTGGCGGGACCTAGGAGTAGGCGATCAAACTAGCCAGGCCACAAAACGAGTTACATATTTCAACTGCACGACAAGATATCATAAAAACCCCAGAAATATGTAACAACATGAAACATGAAATTTTACTATTTGTCTTAAAATTAACGCAGAGATGATGGGAGTTAATTAATTCACTCTTTATTATTTAAGTTTTCCCTTATTTCAATGAAACTTGATATTTTGTTAAATTTAATAGAATAACCAAATATCTTTAACCAATAATCAGATATACCTTTTACCAGATAACAACAACAAAATCTTGAATTTCCGTTCGAAGATTTTATATTTACTTTAGCCTTTTTTTTTGCCTTTTTCAACAGCTTTAACGAACCTCTTCGATTTTTTTTATACTAAACAAATATAGTCCCATTTTTTGTTTTTATTGGAAATATTTTCAATAGAGGTTTCCTAGGAGGATCTGCATTGTTAAGGTTCCATTTAATGTCAGGTATTTTATCCGTCGTAGCATGCATTGTGATTTTCGTTCCTGATCGGTTTCGGATTTTCATCCATCGTTAGATCAAATTCACTAAGTTTGTATAGAGAGTTCACTTCAACGTAATGTTGCTGTTATATATATATGTGCACTTGTTGGTTGTATATATGTGGGGAGGTTATAAGGTTATGTTACTATGTGTATGTGGGTTTTATGACAAACTGGAATTATTATAAATTATGATTAGGCATTAGAAAATAGTGTATAATAAAAATAGCATGTTTTGAAGAATACTTATAACATAAATTTTTATAGTGTTGTTAAGTATGCTCAGTGTTTTATCAAGTCATTTTTATTAGGAAAGGGGGAGCGATAAGTTATTTCAAGAGTAAACTGTACTAATAAGAATAGATAAATTTTAAAGAAGGGCAATGTAAAGTTTTGTGGACAGTCAAAAGCTTGTACAAATAATAAATAAATGTGAAATACAAGCAAGATGAATACAAGAAAATACGTATGGAAGTAAATTGATATGTAAGAAGACTGGTGGCAAACTGCAAATTTGAGATGATATTAAAGTAAATAATAGGGGAAATCAAATGTATGCGTTATTATTTATCATGCTTATTTTTAAATGATATTAATTTATGATTAAATTACATTAAGAATATGTTGAGACATTTCCATTAATGTATCACGATATTTGATATTCCATGTCCAGGAATCATATTTGGGAATCAGATACATAAGTTTTCGGTCAAAATCTGCCAACCGGAAATGCTACATTAATGAATGTTCTTCTCCACTTCTTTTTTTTTCCAGCTACTCGTAATTTTCTCGAAATCACCTCCAACGATTTTATTTACTTCCCATTTAAAGAAATAATAATGCAATGCATGAATTCCAAATTTATAGATTAGGCTTAAACGATTAGTTTTCAGAATCTATCAGGATTTTCTCGAAATATCACCAACCAAGTTTTGTTTGAACATGAAATGCTACCTGCGTACTAAAATGGTCATGTGAACGGGAAACATTTTTCTGGACAAAGATATTTAGGAAGAGTTCAAGTAATCTATACATTTAGGATTTCATTCAATTGCCTATTAAAGTTTTGCTAAGGACTGATGGAAGCGCTGTGAAGTCTAATCATAACCCTTTGTGTCCTAAAAACTAGTAAGGTATAAGTAAGGTTATCTTCACTTTATCTGTAATTTTAAAGGCACAAACCTCTAAAACATTCCAATATCTAGGATTTTTAAAGATTTTAGTTCATATCAGATTATTTTAGATTGTTCCATACAAATATCCAAGAGAAAACACAGGTTCCACAGGTGAAACCAATAAAATTTTTGAAAAATACTTTTACTTATATGGATCTGCAAACAATGGAAAACTCACGTGTAATAGGATCCGAAGAGAGGGATCCCAAGCAAAGAGAGAAAGAAAGAAAGTTACAACAAAAGTATATACATACATTTAAATAAATCAAATAACTCTACTCTGAGTTGCTGCCAAAAAATTTACAAAATATAAAGAAATGAAACAAAGGAAAAGAATCACATTACTTTTAAAACTTAAAAACAAAACCTTAGCAAAACTTAAAAGAAAAGAATTAAATACTATTTACTGTATCAGCTTTTGTAACAAATATATACAAATAATAATAAGTATATAATAATAATAATAATAATAATAATAATAATGATAACTATAATGACTTGATTCCAATAATAATACGTAGAAAACAAAAAAAGGAATAAGTAAAGCGAAGAAGTAATAATAATAGTAACTTATAGATTAACATAACTTTCAAATAGGTGCTCATACAAGTAGTATTTCAAAATATTGGCAGATTTGGCACGAAAATCTACCGATACAGAATTCCATAGCCTGTATGCTTTTAAATAAAATGAATTTTGATAAGTTGCCGTTCTAGGTGTAGGTGTATATAACTTAGAATCTACTTTTCGAGTACATCTTAAGTGCAACTGTCCTTTGTTACTAAACAGTGAATACAGATAGTCTGGCAATTTATTTCTAAACGGAAAATAAATAAAAGTACCTAAGAAATATTGCCTTCTGTATTCAATATTTAGCCAGTTCGGCCGGTGGTAATAAGGAGTAATATGTTCATCTCTCCTGATGACCACTGTAAGGGTGTTGTGAGGAGATGTTGGTTGTTGATGATGATAGTTAAACACCTTAAGATTGGTTCAAGATATATAATTGATATGTGTATATATAACTGACTGCCAGGGACTTTACACTTTAGAATTAGGTACTGAACTGAACTGACAGACTGACGTGGCTAAAATGATATGTACGGAGTGTGAATCAACAGAATGATGTCTGATGTGTAAGACTGAATTGAACAGAATTCATCTTGACTGTCTCTCTCTCATATATATATCCACTGGCCTCTCTGTGCGAGAGGGGCTGTTTCTCTCCGCTAGAGTGGATGAGTGGTGGGGGTTCACTATCCCTACATCAGTTTCTCTCCGCTAGAGTGGATGAGTGGTGGGGGTTCACTACCCCTACACCACCAAAAATGAAACGAACACTAGAGTTTAGAGCGCTTTGTATCTTCGTATTCAGTTCAGAAGTCAGGTAGGTCCAAATAAACAAGACAGCAGTAATCTACATGTGGGAAGGACGAGTGTCTGAACCAACGGCTTTCTTAATGAAACAGGTAGAATCTCTTTATGATACTTTAGTTGATACAAAGCTCTGTTCATTCTATTGACATCAGCCACATGATTGTGCCAAGTTAAGGTGCTTGCTACTAAGGGTAAGTAACCCCCAAAAAATTAGCAGTATCAATATAAGGTAGATCAATGTTACCAATCTTGATCCTAGGGAAATGTTCAAAATCGATGCCACTAACATATCTAGAGCTACCAACTATCGTCGGTTTCAACAAAAGAGAGAGAGAGAGAGAAGGAGACAGTCTCACTGATTAGTTTAGGCCAGACTAGAGTGGGAGAAACTGTTTAAATATAGCTGTGTCAGCCATAGGAGGCAGCCTACCGGCATCTTGCAGCGGAGTTCACACAGCAGTCACAACGCGTCATCAACCTTTCTCTTTACCTCTCAATACCATTTTATATATTTTAGTGTAAAGTCCAGGGAGTTTTGTCCTACTTCTCGTCTGTTCACCCATACTTCTAGTTTATTTATCTATACAACACATTTTCTCTCCTTCTGAAACTCAGTATATCACGCAACTTTCTCTTACTCTAATAATAATGTATCAATTTAATTAATAATTTTTTTTGTTTTAAATCGCAATGTTTAGTTAGTGTAGCCTGGTGTATTGGAATCAGATGTCTTGAATAGGGATTTGAAGTGATGAATAGGTGATTGTTAGTTAGAGAGTTGTTACTCGAAATACGAACTACTGAATTACGAAAATAGACTATATTTTAACAATTAATTCAAAGTATTTGAAATTAGATGGACTAAGCTGCACAACTATAAATGAATTATGAAATGATTAATAAATATTAAAAATGTAATGTTTAAACCTTGAACACGGATGCGCTCGCGATGTGTTAAACTTAACTGCTTGAACTGACGTGAACTACTGTCTGACTCTGAATACTCGTAACTGATGTTGACTGTTGAATACTGATGAAGACTGATCTGATACTGATCCCCTCCTCCAGTGGGGCGACGTTTATATTGGTATCACTCACACATTGGCAGGTGTGTAAGTAGGTGCCACACTAAGACATCTCTTGCAGTATGTTGACCCTAGGTAGGTCGGTGACCGAAGTGGCGACAGATGGTGGCCAGTCGGTGGTTAACAAGGACTGTTTGTTAATAGATGGTAGCCACGTGGCCTCTTGAGTGTTCATTGACCCTTGTATGAAGGGAATAAAGGCCAAGTGGCCTCTGTGCATTGACCGTATAATGACCCCTGTTTGAAAGGGTTTAGCGGAGTTTCTTTGGCTGTGTATTGACTCTTGTTTGAAAGGGTTTTTGTTTGCCGCGGTTCTTGACCTGCAGATAGCGGCTGGCTGGAACCACTAGTTATAATTTTTAGATTTATAATTTATTTAAAAATTATATCTTTTTTCTTTTTGCTATCACATTACACTGGCAAAGTATTAAAAGATGGTAGGAGTTATACCTATATAGCTGAGCGGATTATGCGGAACGCCCAAGATTGTTAAAACCAACAAAAAACTTGGCCAGTTTAATTTAAACCTAACTGACAGACACGCAAAATTCCTCTGAAATCAGTTTATTCGGAATAATATTTCAAATAAAAGTGATACGTTTTTATCTGTGTTGCGAGCATTCGAACTTTAAAAAAAAAAAAATCGTACCAGTTTTCGGTAGAATTCCCCCCCTCAAAGTCTGTAAAGTCTGCAAAGTACCACTTCCGGTTAATAAGATTATCTTCAAAAATTTATAATTCTATTCTATGCTTCTAATGTATGTTTATTAATTATTATGTAGGTGGTAAATCATTGTACAGAAAGTGGTAGTTTTAGGGGAAAGCTTAGCACTACTGTTCCCCTCAATACTTCCAAAAAAAAGAGCATTTATCCCGTGAAAATGTTTGAGATAAAAGTGATACATATTTATTTGTGTAGAGAGTATATAAAGTTTAAATGAAATCGCGAAACATTTATAACAAAAATAAAACATTCAATCAAGTCGTACTTCCGGTTGATAAATTTTGCCCGAAACCTTCATTGTCAAATGCGATTGTAGTAAACTTAAACGGATTATATACCAAGTTTGAGCTTCCTGCTAATTTTTTTGTCCACACTCAGAGGAGATCAAAACATAAAAACTCAATTTTTTGAAAATTCGTAATACTTTCACTTACCAGACTAAATAAGATAAAGCAAATAGATAAACATTGAATAGAAATTGTATATATTATTTTAATATTGAAAAAAAAACTATTGTAAATCTATTTCTATTTCTTAAAAGAAAATAGTAAAAAAAAACCCTATTGGTATAATTTTTTGCGGATAAAAGAATAGCTCAGTGTAACTTTTAGTAGCAAAGGGCTGGGGGTGGGGGGCAATAAAGGAAGCAATTTGTAAAATGTAAGGAATGTCTGGCAAGGTATTTCGTATTTCGACATTTCACACATAAGTAGAATGGAAACCAAACTTCCAATTACATCTGTCCATCCTTATTCTTTTGCTTTTGGTACTTAGAAAGAAAAAAGAGAAGAGACAAAGGGAGTAATCTCTACCGAACAGCCGCCTATGGCTATCAAATTGCTTTTCGTTTCTTTTTTTTTCATCCTTGTTAAATGCTTTCTCTTTTTTTGTTGTTGTCTGGTAAAAAGTATATATGATTATTGGTTAAAGATATTTTGGTTCATCTATTAAATTTAAAGAAATAAGGGAAAACTTGAATAGTGTAGAGCGTTCAGAGATATTTTCCGTGATAGCCTGCTTCTAACTGTGGTCATCGATCACAAATTTATTTATCTATACTATCTTACGATCATTCAGCTCGTAATTTTATCATTTCTTGTCAGTGACTATTTCTCAGCAGTCCACAGCTGACACAGTAATATTTCGCGCTGTTATAAATAAATAAATATAATAGTAAGATAGTATGGAAAATAAATTGTAAAGCGAATCTCCCTCAATACAACGTAGTTTAAGATATAGATCCCCACGTGTTGGATGTTTCCATGTTTAGAGAAAAATGTGCCCTTTAAAGACCACACTCAGTTTAAACACCCAGATACCATCCCTCTCCCCCTCTTGACCTAGTTAGGCATTTAACAAAAACTTTTAAAGTCCAGTCAGTGTATAAATTGAATTTGCTCTGTGCAAGCCTGTGTTCAAATTCACACTGTTTGACAAATGCATCCTGATGATGGGCGAACGCCCGAAACCGGCCAATGACCATAAAAAGAAGCAGGCTATCATGGAAAATATCTCTGATGCTGAACCAACCACACAACAACAATGAAGAGTGAATTAATTATCTCTCATCATCTTTGCGCTAATTTTAATGACAAATGGTAAAATTTCATATTTCAAGTTGTTACGAGTTTTAAGGTATCTTGTTGCGCAGTCGAAATATGTAACTTGTTCTATGGCCTGGCTAGTTTGACCGCCTACTCCTAGGTCCCGCCACTTCTCAGACAGTGAGGTAATTAATAGTTTTTTTTTCCCTCGCGTGGAGAGCGCATAACTTCTTCTACAAAACAGATGCTAAAAGAGACGCCATTATGCCATTTTTTTTTCTTATCGTTAAGATTATTTTTTCGCTGCCCTGTTGAATTGTTAAACCGTTGTAAAGGAGTTTTATTTAGATGTTTTTGATTCTTTCATCGTTTAAGTGTGACATTACTAAAAGAAGTGTTGTGATTGTTTCCTGGGTTTTACCGTCAGTTACAGCCTCATTTTGCGATACAATTTATCATTTAATTCATTCATTTGGTGCCTATTAAGGCCCTTACAGTTTTGGTAACCATTAACTCAACCAACCTCAACCAGGCAGCGTCAAACCTAACGGATGCACATTGCTTATATTAACTTCTTACAACCATCTATGAGTAAAGATAATTCTCCTATCTTTCCCATCCTTTATATCTGTAACTCACTATTTAATTTTAGTTATTATAAGCTGGCAGATATAAAAAATCGCCTATAAAGGTAACTTACCGTATTCTATTAATGCCTTTAGCATTAGTCTAATGAATGAATGAATATTTATTTGTTAAGAAATAATTCTGTACCAATATTAATTACAATTTTCACAAAATAAGTATTTCACTAGAGTCTAGTTGGCCCTTTAATTAATTAATAATTTCCCATTCTCAATATCTATTTCATTCTACAATACCTAAGGTTAAACATTTTTTTTTTTTTACTTTCTCTTACTCCTAGAAAGAGGAAATATTGTAATCGTGCCAAATTTTCGATATCGAGTTTTCACCGGAAATATCCGTTTTGAGGTCCCCTGAGTCCAAAAAAGTGGTTTTTAGCGAATGGTCTGTGTGTGGTGTGTGGTGTGTTGTGTGTGTGTGTGTGTGGGTATGTTGTGAACAGCATAGCTCAAAAACGAAAAATCGTAGAAAGTTCAAACTTGATATTACGTTTAGGTATCACCATGGGATCTGACGGTGCGTTATGTGTCAATATTCCTCAACCGGAAGTACCACTTTACTAGTTGTTTTTTTTACGTTTTTGCAATTTTCTCAAAAATGGCTCCGAAGATTTTCTTTAAACTTGGTATATCAACTACACATACAAAGAGCTACAACTTTTATTTGAAACATTTCTCCAGGAAAATTCATTTAAGGGCACTTCTGGGGGAGAGGTGGGGTTAGGTTTTCATCTTAACTGCTGTTTCAGTATATTAGACAATTCTGTCATCTAAATAATGTTAATTAGAATTAAATATGTTGTTGAAATTCCGAGTATGAAAAAAAATAGATAACCGGAAGTGCGTTTTTACTGAAATATAATTTTCAGTTTTCTGGTATTTTCTCGAAAATGGCTCCAACGATTTTCTTTAAACCAGTGTTGTTAACTATACATATAAAGAGCTACAACTTTTATTTGAAACTTTTCCCCTGATAAATTCATTTAAGGGGACTTTTGGGGGAGGGGGGTTATGTTTTTCTTTAAAATGCTATCACAGTTGATTATACAATTCTGTCATCCAAATTGAAATAACTAGAAATTAATATATGACCCAAATTCTGAGTTTCAAGGAAATTAGTAAACCGGACAGTTTTACTGGACAGTGTTTTCACTTTTCGACGAATTTCATTAAATTTGGTACACTAACTATAAAATTTGTCAATTATAATTTTGAGTACTGGAGTAAGAGAAAGTTGTGTGAGTGTTTCACACCAGATTTTTTTTTCTACGTATATTCACTTTATATTAATGCATTAGTTTAATACTCATATGTAATACTAAATTTTTACCTTTACCTTAAGGTAGGTGTCTCTTGACTGTCTACTCAAATCACATATTCCCGGTTGGACGTAATCTATTCACCACAGAGAACGGTTTCCTATTTAATAAAGTGTGTAAGAGCCTGTAACATTCCTAGGCAAGTATATACACTTCAACATTTCTTATTTGTGCCTCAGTTTATAATACTACAGGTACCCTTATAGCTTATTTAGTTCTGGATAGTCTTAACCTGAAGTTGTGAGTTCATCAGTTCTTCCTCTGCCATTATTGTAATATTCATTCGTTCGTTTGCCAACAGATTCATCAGAGGTTCTACAATCTGCCCAATTGTAGTGGTACTCCGACTTATTTGACAACATCTTCTGTCCAGCATCCTCAATGGACAGCTCTCGAAGGGATTGTTTAACCTTCGGATAATCGGTGCAATTCCCAGAGCTTACACACTAGTCAATGAGTGTTTTCAAGTCCAGTTGTGAGGCAGAAGGACTGGGGGGGATAACTAATTCTTTAATAAAGTTATTGTTACACAAGATTACTTGTTTTTCTGTCTTTTGTTGCTACACTCCCCCTTTACCCAAGTTATTCTAGCAAGACCTCTGCATATGGTCCAGACCAAGGTTAAAACCAGACCAAGTAAAAGAAGTCAATTGGGAGAGTGTTTTACAGACATAAAATGAAAATTATAATCATCTAATTTTCACAAGAATAAATGACGATCTTATGGAAAAAAATAAAAAAAAAGCTATTAATTTTTTGTTCTTTTTTAAGTTAAAATATCTGAAGTAGATATAGCATAAATATTAAATTATAATTAATGAAATGAGATAAAAAAAGAAACTGATGACAATTGTAGAAGAAATGAATGAAGGTAAGAGCTGATAGTATGAAGTAAGAGAAGAGATACAACGAAGATTTAAGTGCCTGAAATGGGCTATAAAACTTGGACAGGGCATATGGTGCCTTTACTTCCTTCACATACACACACACACACACCCTTTTCCTTTTCATTGCTAATCATGCCTGGCTACTATGTGCCAGCAGTATACGATCCACGTGCCAGTTTTTCCGTAAATAATATTTCCTTTCCTTCTCTTCTGAATTTCATCATAAGAAATATATGATGTACCATAACAATGAATACTTTTTTTTTATCGATTGCATTGAAATAAAGATATGCTCTAAAGTTTTAAATTTTTATTTATTTACACAAAATAATAACGCACATACTGAAATAATAAATAATTTCACTTAGTGTTTGTTGTCAATCGTGGTTTTCTTGTATTACACAATGCGGAAATCTACGCTAAGAAATTTTATTTCTAAGTGCTTTCTGGATAAATTACACTTATTTATTTACAGTTAATAAATTAAATAAAGATTACCTTCTTTCAATATAAAAAAAAAATAACAGAAGCAGAATAGAATAATAATGCTGTACTTAATAATAAAAATAGTGTATATGTTACCGGCAAAGTATGAAATCAGGCATTCTATAGAATGCCTAGGCATATTTCAATACCTATAAACGTTAGGCAATTTGTAGAATTTATCCCATTTCTCTAATATGCCTAGGCATACTGTGAAGCAGGCAAAGTAACCTTCCCTGTATAGCTAGTTCGTGAGGTTATGTGTTCAGGTTCAGGTTGTCCCGTGCGGTTTATAGTTCTAATGATAGATAAAAATGTGTTTCGATGCCGTTTTGTGCAGGAATTGCGGAAAAGAAGTAATACTACTACAAGGAATAGTGTATTTTTAACAGATGAACGTTACCAACTACTTCTAAAAAGCCTTCCTTCGGTAAAATTTAGCAGCAATAACTAGGCCATAATTTCATATGGCCATTAATAGATATAGTTTTTAAGCCTTTCCATACTTTGCCTAAAGGTAGGTATTATATGACATTCTATAGACGACGTAGACATTCTATAGAATGCCTAGCCCAGGTATGAAATAAAAAGGATATTTCTTACTTTGCCTAAAGGTAGGTATTATATAAAGGTAGGTATTATGTGCCTAGATAGGTATTATAAAGCTAGGTATTATTGAAATGCCCTACACTTTGCCCTACTTTGCTGTAACATATACATAAGTAATGATAATACAATTTATCAAAAATCAATATCATTAACAAATTTATTAAAATCAGTTCTCTTATGAATAATCTTTTATGAGGCTACAATGATTTATAGCCCAGTTATCTCC
The DNA here is from genome assembly GCA_011037195.1 of Triatoma infestans. Lineage (NCBI taxonomy): Eukaryota > Metazoa > Arthropoda > Insecta > Hemiptera > Reduviidae > Triatoma > Triatoma infestans. The sequence goes on from JAAEAF010001768.1 coordinate 143,970, forward strand.
TCTTTTGACCACTTTCTTAATAAGGTGGCTTCTCTCACTTTCAAATAGTGGACACTGGTACAGAAAATGATGCTAAGAATTAAATTGTTTCTCTATTGAATAGACATACAGGATTAACCTTATACACTGATTTTAAAATCCAGCTTCCCTCTAGACGCTAAAATCTGGACAAGTTTCGTTTCATCTGCGATGCTTGCTCGCACTTATTCTAGTGAACTTCTCAAACTTTTTTGGCTTTCCATTGATGCCATACCCCATAAGTAGGCTTTTGGGCACTTTTAATATACTCCGCTGATAGGCTTATGTCTAGTGCCGTAGATTTCGCTATATGATCAGCTAGGAAGTCCGACATAGCCTTCACCCAAGCAACACCAATCTTCTTTCCACCAATTTTAAGATAAAGTTCTTTAAGATAACTGTTCCTTAATTTCGCCAACTGTCGCTTGCTACACTGATAGGGTTATCCAACAAATCTAATGAATACTGACTGTTTGTGTGAATAATAAATAACTTTCTTTGCCAGACACAAAAGAATCAGAAGCATCCTTAATTAACTCTTCCATCTGAGCTGCACGTATTTCCTTCCTTTTTCCATGCAATATAAACCCCCAAATTGTCAATTTCATTTGTATTGACGGGTGTAATGTTTATATATTGGAACTTCAATTTTAATCTGTAAATATGTATATAATTTATAAATAAATAAATCTAAACTAAAAAGCTTTCTTTAACGAACTCATTTTAAAATTACTTTTTTTTTTTATTTGTTTTTATTTAACTGCAGCGGTTATTAGCGACGATAACATTACATTCATTACATTATATGAAATAATATGTTAAATTACACTGCCATTATTACATATACATAGCAATGACTCTTGTATAATATGAACTTAAACATCTGGGTAGATGCCGGATTCTTGAAGGAAGTTGATGATTGTGGAAGGTGAAGTGATAAGATCTTCAAGACCGTTGATGTTGTGCTTTTTCCTGGGTACTGAATAATTTGGGCATTCTAATAAAAGATGTTTTACTGTCTTAGGTTGGTCACAGTCTGCACATGCAGGTTGGTCCAGGCCCAATAAGAGATAAGTGTGTGTCCAGCCGTGTATGTCCTATCCTCAATCTTGTCGCTATTTGGATCAGCACGGGTTTGTTAATAAGTTTGATATATCGTAGTTGTTTGTCTGTTGCCATGTCCCAGTTATTGTTCCATGCAGTCTGCCATTGTTTGCTAAGATTGTGAAGTATATCTTGATATCCCATTTAGGTATCATTATGGGAATCAAGTAAGGAGATTTCGTTCAATATCCATCAATCGGAAATGCGATTTTCAAGTTTTTCTCGAAAATTTCTCAAATGATTTTCCTTCAACTTCACTTGTGAAAAAATACCTATCCTTCCAATCATTTTTTAGGAAAATTGTTTTTTGGGGGGGACGGGGATTCTTGGAGAGCTGCATTGTTTAGCTCTCTTTTAAAATGCTATTAATAAAATAATTTACGGTTCTATCGTCTATACAAATAATAAGGATTCTTGATTTAACTTTTTCTTACAAAGAAACTAATTTTATAAATAGTTTCAAATTTCTTCAATGGCTAGCTATGGGCTATTGTACATTGCTGTTATTGTTTACTTTTTTTATTAAAGCACAACATTTGAGCTTCTTTGATCAAATTTTTGGGACAAATAATAAAGATTTCAACACACCATTAAATATATAAAGAATCAATCATAGAAATGCTTCATTTGTAAATATATGTATGTGAATTGGGAGGGGAAAAGGAATGAATATTAAGAATGAGTCACTCAATCAAAACAGTCAGCATCAGCTGTTTACATACTACAAGTCGATCTGTTTAACATATGTTCCACCCTCGTTTACAACAGTATAACATTTCTATAATAAAATTACTGGGCTTTTAAAATTTTCGTTTATTTACTTATGATATTTATATGTAATTTCTTAGGGAAATCTGTTAAAACTGTATTTAGATTTAATTTATTGAAATAATGAGTATCTTCTGTATGTTTTGATTTTTCAAATAGACCGAAATATACTAAGCAAGAATTAAATGAACAATACATTATTTAAAATTAACGCTACAAAAATTTTAGAAAAATTGCGATATAGACTACAATTTCTCCATTTTTCTCCCTCAATAACTAAAGCACACGTCTTACTGCTTTATACTTGAGACTAAATTTCGCGTGGACCTATTTTTTTGTATAAAACCAAAAATTTTGGTGTAAAACACTAAATAGGCTGATTATGTACAAATTGCTTCTGATACGGAGTTGTAAGCGATTTCTAAAGCCCTGAATTGGTTAGTGGAAAACGGAATGAAATAAGTTCGTTAAAGCAAGTTATTTATTAATCACACTGAAAATCAGTATTCATTATTTTTGTTGGATTTCTCACTAATTAGAATTCTTTAATCTGGTTTAAGTCTGGTATTAATTGCATTCAGTTTTGCTTCTGAGTCGCAACATATAGGTAACAATAACTGTTATGGTCTTGTTTGGCCAATCTAAAATACAAATTGTAAATTCAGTCATTTATTTAGATGTACCATTCTTCTCCACTTCAGCAAAGTTTTACCAGGCCTCAAAGTATTTTCTCTCTAAATTTTATATAGCTCAATCATCTGTTCGAAATATTTTAAAATCAAGTAGGTCTGATTCCTGGAATAGTAAATGGCAGTTGTTTGATTCTTTGGTTGAGAGTGTTGCTTTGTATGGTAGCGAAGTTTGGGGTTGTCTGTACGGAGATATATTAGAGAGAGGACAATTAAAGTTCTTTAAGTACATTTTGAGAATCCCCTCTAATGTCCCAAGTATCTATATCAGATTAGAGTGTGGCCGGCCTCACATTGAGTTTAGAATCTTTAAAAGACTATTGGTTGGTGGGTTGCTATTCTAAGCATGTCTGATGACCGACTCCCGAAATTGTGTTTCTCAAGGCTATTAGAATTAGAATCTAATTTTACATTACCATTTAACTGGCTATCTGTTTTACGGACTCATTTAAATGTAATCGGTAATGAACATTTAATCACGATTTCGAATGTAACAGATATATTAAAGTATAAAAGCACTTGATTGCCTCTTATAAAAATCACATGTTTAGTTGTGATGTTGATTTTGCTGTAAAATCTTCCTTTAATAACTTTTACAGGTAAATAAGTGCACTGGAGTCATCAGCAGAATCTTAATTAGAATTAATTTGTAGTACAGAAAAATTAAGAGCAGTCGCAAAACTTAGATTGTCGAATAAACAACGATTCTCTTTGAAAATAGGCTCAAACAAAATTGATATTTTTCCTGAAAGTGTATGTCAATTTTGTAATAATGGCAACCATGATTTAGAAATCTCACTTTCTTTTTAAGTGTTCGAGATTTTCAGATCCTAGAGATAGATACCTTTCAGAATTTTTAATCCATGAGAATATAGCTGATCTGTTAATTATTACTGATACTCATAGTGTAAATAGTATTTTTTCATTTTGTAACAGTTGTATTAATTTAATAAGATGATAAAAATTTATTAATTGTACTTCATTAACATATGTAATAGTAAGAGGGCCACAACAAGTACGGATATCAGAATTCAGTCATTTATGTTTTCTTTTTAAGTTTTACTTTCTCTTATGTTGTATTATTCAGTCTTTGTCGCAAGAGAGCGAGAAAAGAAAGTATTTTCTTTGAATTTATTGGTTCTTGTTTAATTGAGAATTATATATAATTTTGGTCTCACAGTCAATCAGAGATATAAACTAACATGTATTAGTGTTGAATTTGTAGTATTATTTCTACTTCATTTATTTATTTATTTATTTTTTCTTGTAGTTAGTTTCTAGATTTTCTTTTCTTTTTCATGTATTTAGAATGTAATATTTTATAAGGTGTATATTGAATGAATTCCAACTCCCTGCGACAAGTATTTGTATTACTTTATATGCAGAAATAAATTTATTCTATTATTCTATTCTAATAATTGTTATGGAAATAAGAAATATGCTATCTCTGCCATGATCTGCTTCTATAGAAATCCTAGGGGTCGTTGAGGGTTTTATCAATCTAACAAATATATTTATCCAGTTGCTCTTGTAATGGTGTAGGAGAGGATGTTGGTTGTAGATGTTGATAGATAAATAACACCTCAATATCGGTATAAGATATATAATTGATATATATGTATATGACTGACTGCCAAGAACTGTATACTTTACACTACAAGAACTGAACAGACTGACTCGCGTGCCTAAACGATGTGTACAATTCAAGTGTGAGACTGTGAACAGAATATCCCTTTTTGACTCTGTCTCTCGTATATATATCCAACTGGCCTCTCCTCTCCTCTCTCTCGAGAGGGGCTCTTTCTCTCTGATGCGTGGTGGGGGTTCACTCGCTAGTGTGGATGAGTGGTGGGGGTTCACTACCCCTACACTCTCAAATATTCACAGGTTCCATGGAGGCACATGATGTGTTGTAAATCCAAGGGAAAGTCAGAATGCACTACTATGTATGACAATAAAATGAAAGAGGCTATTGAAATGTGATTGGTGATGTGATGTTGTATGTTTGTAGTAGCACGAGCGGTTTAGCAAAAGGGCTTGTAAGTATATATGTTTAAGAGAGAAGTATTAGTAATAAGAAAGTAGTCACCACTGCTAACAATAAATATATTCTATTGAAATAATAACTACAAGTTATTTGCAAGATATTGTGAAACTTTTTTTTTATTAGCACTACAGCCCTTGCAGGGCCTTGGCTTCCTTAATAATTTTGTTCCAGACCTCTCTAACCTTGGCCTTCTCCCTCCACCTTCTCACTCCGAGCATTCTTATCCCGGCTTCTACATCGTCAGTCCATCTCTTCCTGGGCCTTCCCACTTTTCTTCTTCCTGTCGCTTTGTCCTCATATAGTCTTTTCACGATGCGATCTCTTTCCATTCTTATAAGATGTCCCATCCACTCCAGTCTTCGCGCTTTAATTTCATTTAAAATGTTGTGGGATGCGTACAGCCTTGCTAATTCCTCATTACTCCTAATTTTCCAATTCCCGTTAACCAGGGTTGGACCAAAGATTTTCCTTAGAACTTTCCTTTCCCAAACTAGGAGTAGTTTAGCATCACTTTCCGTGAGAATCCACGTCTCACACCCATACATTACCACTGGTCGGACAACCGTCTTATAAATACGAATCTTATTTTTTTTGGAGATCGCACGTTCCTTGAAAACCTTTTGTAACGCAAACAGGCATCTATTACTTGAGGCCAACCTATCTTTTATCTCTGTTTTTAGATCTTTATCTTGCGTAAAGATGCAGCCTAAGTATTTAAATTGCCTGACGTTTTCGAAGGACTCACCACCTAGATTCACATGGGACAACCGGCAAATAGCGTTATCAAATCTGGATGCCAGCATGTATTTTGTCTTTGAATAATTTATTTCCAGACCTACAGTCCTTGCCTTCTCCTTGAGTTGCAACTGAAACTGAACGTGAAACTGCCACTGATTTTTAGAGAACGATTCCTGAAGCAAGTGTTCTGGCTTTGAAAGCAGAATGCAGACAGTCCGAATGAATGCCTTCCTTTACAAAACAGTTGGCCAAGTGGCATTGTATTAATTTAACGGATTCTTGCGCCTTTGTCTCTTGGTTTGCATTGTCCTAGATTGTAGTATACCTGGCTCTATCCCTATCACTAAATACACTATTTGAACTATCTCATTTTCACAATACTATTTTCCAAAACTATTATTTTTCCATTTCGTTCTTCCACTACACTTTCCTAGAAAAATCGGATGTAAATAAATTTAAACAGACTTTCTCTTAACGGCTGTTAATATAAGTATATATATGAAAACTTCAAATTTGACCTATTGGTCCTAACATAAAATACAGGTGGACTAAGAATCTACCCAAACAGTTAAAAAAATGTTTCATTGTAGTTTAAAAGGAAGTGCCAACAATACTGAACCAGCCAGCCTCATATGGACCTTATAATTCCGCAGAACTATCTATCAATTTTTTTCGGAAAAATGTAAGAAATGAAAAAAAAATAGGTTTATATCTGTGTAGTTTTCATTCGAAGAAGGAAAGAAAATCGTTATAATGGTTTTCGAAAAAATGCCAACAAAACGTATTCTGTAAAGTCGCCACTTCCTGTTAACCGATATTCTTAAAATTTTGAATTCTACCATTGCTTCTAATGTACATTAAAATTAAACAGGTGTTAGAATCATATTCTGTACTAAAATGGTACTTTAGATGAAAGCTTAACGCTATTGTTCCTCAAACCCCTTCAAAAAATGATATAGATTTATGTATGTGGATAGTATACGAAGCTTAAATGAAAATCGATGGAGCTGTTTTCCAAAAAAAAAAAAATCGCGGTAAAACTGGAAAAAAACGATTTAGTAAAGTGGAAATTCCATTGCTGGCAACCTTCGTGTCAGATGCTACACAGAATACCAAGCTTGAGAAAACTTTGAGCTTTGAACTTTGCGATTTTCTTAGTTTTTACGATCTTGTATTTGTTAAACATTTTTTTTTTCGTATTCACGTTATCTCAGAAAGCACATCTCTCTCGTAAAAATTCAATTTTGAACATTTTAACACGTCACATACTTCTCTTATCAGGATAAGAGAAAGAAAATAGTATCTCTGACCTAACCACAATAATGTTAAGTGCTCATATAATGCAGTGAGTGCAACAGCAATAATTATATTCATATATTTTGTAATTCCCCGAAAACTATCTATAATTAAACGTTGGAAATTAATTGTTCATATAAAAAATAATAACTCGAAGTTATTGAAAATAATATAATATAAAAAAAAAAAAAGCATTAAACCAACCGTAAAAGAATAATAACGTAGAAATTCATAGAAATATAATTATTATTTTCTCAAACCGGTTTGGTATATACAGGGTGACCAGAGTTATATGCTCCACCCACTTTTTTTTTAAACGGCGGGAAATTTCGAAAAAATAGAAAACACGTATTTAATCATTTTTAGTCTAGTTTATTTTCAGTGATTGATCCATTTTTTTATACCCCAATATCCCGAGATACAGCATCCAACTTTTTTTTTCAAATGGAACATTATATTTTTTTTTGCATATTTTTATAGTACTTGAGCCTCTAAAAAAAAAAAAAAAAATTTTAAAATCGGTTAGGTTTTTCAAAAGTTATGGTAATTTAAAATATGAAAAACAAATTTCAGTTTAATGTCAAAATTACCTTATTTTTTTTTTTTAAAGAAGCTGTTCAAACTGGGCACCATCAACGGATAGGCAAGCCAAAGCTCTGGACTCCCACGCTCTGTTTGCAGCAGCACTTAGGTGGCAAAGTCAACATCTAGTCAGGCTAGAGTTATTCGACGTTCCAGATCTTCGACTGAAGCCACGGGATTAAGGTTACTGTACACTTCATTTTGTAGATATCCCCACAAAAAATGCACAATTTTATGGACTGATGAATCAAAGTTTAGCAACAATGGCCTTCTTAATCGTTGGAACTTTAGAATATGGGCAGAAGAAAATCCACAAGTTACCTTCGCCACACGCCATTAGGTTGTTTTTTCTACAAACGTTTGGTGTGGAGTTTTAGGAAACCAACTAATAGGCCCAAACTTCTACAGAGAGAACTTAACTGGTGAAAGGTATCTAACTTTTTTAAGAGACATTTTGCCAGTTCTGCTTGAAGATGTTCCTCTAAAACGTCGGCTAGATATGTATTTTCAACAAGATGGTTGCCCGGCACATAATGCGAGGGTTGCTCGACGTTACCTGGACAGAAATTTCCATGAAAAGTGGTTAGGAACTCATGGTCCGATCCAATGGCC
>JAAEAF010001769.1:0-49333 GCA_011037195.1 Triatoma infestans
CAAACAGGCATCTATTACTTGAGGCCAACCTATCTTTTATCTCTTTTTTTTACATCTCTATCTTGCGTAAAGATGCAGCCTAAGATACTCCACTTAATAATAATAATAATAATAATAATAATAGAATCTTTATAGAAGTAATGAAAAAGCTAAAAAAATTATATTTTATGTTCTTTTAACATAAATTTTTTGTATTTTCTAATTTTTATAGATCCTAGCCCAGAAATTGTATGAAAAAGATCCATCAAAACTTGGCGATTGGGAACCACTGGACAATTTAGGCCGGCCAACTACAGGAATATTAGCAACAACAACAGGTGCTACACTATCTGATCATAGTTCTGGTGGTGGTGGTTCTGATGAAGAACTTATTGTCAGTGGCGATGGTGGTAGTAGTAGCAATAATGGTGGGGGCAGTAAAGAACCTCCACGCTTTCATACAACCATTGATAAATGTACATCTGGCCATCATGCTGATGATGGTGTTAGGTGAAATGTACCATATTTTACATTCTTTCCTATTTTATTAAATACATTCATTTAAATATCTTTTAAAAAATACATGTCTCTTACTAACATATCTTTGTAAGAAAGAAAAATGGAAAAGGATAGCAAAAAAAAAAAAAAGATGCAAGGTGGAAAGAAAATGAGATTGAATTGGAAAAACATATAATATTGTTTATAATTTGTTTTTCTGTTTGTGTAAATTATAAACAATTCTTTCCCCAATACTCTTCTCACTTTGTTTTTATATAAATAATATAAATACAAAGTAAGAAAAAACAAAAGTGGAGAGAAAACTTTTTTTTAGTACAAATAGATTAATATATATTTGCCAAACAGTAAAAGAGTAACTATATAATATATATAATTTAAAAAAACCAATGTCTATTTTTAAAATAAAAAAAAACAAAAAAAAAAAAGTATAAATATTATATATAAATAATTTGATGACTCCTATATATATTGTAGCTAACCCAGGGCCCAATATTTGTGTGATTCTGTGTACAAAAATTAAAGTTAAAATTAAATATATATATATATCAGTTGTAAAAATGAAAAAAAAAAGAACTATATGTGATTCCTCATTATATCTCCGATTAGGCCTAAGTTGAAAGGGATATTTAAAAAAAAAAAAAATTCATATTTTATTCTGTCAGCCATGACTTATATAATATAAAACTCCATTGAGGGATATTTTTTGGAGTGTTTCTCTTTGTTTTGTAAAAAAAAAAAGAAAAAAGAAAAGTCAAGTTGGAGAAAATAATAATTATAAAAAAAAAAAAAATATTTTTATTTGTCGTTTAGTTTCTAATTGTTGAAATAAAATAAAAAATTCCACAAGAAAATATAAAACAAAAAATGTGATGTAAAAAAAAAAAAAAAAAAATGTACAATCGTGTTGACAGAAAAAACAAAAAAAAAAAAAAGTAAAAAGAATAAATTATCAACAATTTTGTTATATTTTATGCATTGCCTTTATTTGAAATAATTACATAATACAATAAATTTAGTAAATTAAATATTTACAAAATAACACTTTTATATATTTTTAATAAGAGAAAGTAAAAAAACAATCATCAGATGTAAGATTTTTCTGCATCTTCAACGTGCATCAAACACCACCACTAAATAAGCATAGAAACATGAAGTTAAGGACTTTATGAACAATTGACAAAAATCATATAATCACCAAAAAAAAAAAAAAAAAAAAAATCAAAAAATACTTTGGAAGATATGAGTAATTCTTTTACTTTCACCTCTCTTACTTCTAGTCGAATCCAAAATTTTTGAAATTAATTTTTCATCGTAAAAACATTACGAGTTTCCCACGAATATGGAAAAAAAGTGAAGGCTTTTTAAATATCTAGTATTTGTGTGTGTGTTTTGTGTGAGAAAATATCTCAACAAAAACATAAATCGCAAGAGCTCAAACTCCCGATATTCCATTTTTGACATCTGACTCGAAGTTTTCCATTAACTGGAGGAGGTGCGTATTCTATGCTTTTTTTTTTTTTTTTTTTTAAGTTTTTCGTGATTTTTCTCTATATGATTCCAATGATTTCTTTATATTTCGTACTACATCTACATTACATAAATGCCTATCACTTATATTTGAAATAGAAATGATTCTCACAGAAAAGTTTTCATTTTATGAGTTCTAGAGGGATCTGTGAAATTGAAGATTTTAAATGTTTTTGAGGATTTATGTACGCGCTGTTTTCTGAGCTAGAATGTAATCACATTCAATAATTTGCTACTTGCTGGAAACCAACGTCGTATTTAGTAAAAATTCCAAGATTGAAGTAAAACTTGCAATTAAGAGTCCTACTACATAAATACCTATTTCAAACATTTTTCCCAGGAAAATTGATTTGTGGGGGGGGGTACTGAGGGGAACAGTAGCGTGCATGCTTTCCTCTAAAGTACCACTTTAATATAATATATGGTTTTTACCACCTACATAAAATTAGTACACATTTGAAGCATTGATAGAATTCCAAATTTGAAGGAAATCCGGTTAACCGGAAGTGCGCTTTATAGAAATAGGTTTCTGAGTTTTTGGGGAGTTTTGTCGAAAAAACGACTATAATGATCTCTTTTAAATTTGGTAACCTAACTTCACAAATATAAAACGTATTACTTTTATCTGAAACATTATTTAAAAAAAAATCTGGTGTGAAACACTTTCACAACTTTCTCTTACTCCTGTTCTCAAAATTATAATTAACAAATGTTATAGTTCATGTACCAAATGTAACGAAATTCGTCGAAAACTGAAAACACTGTCCAGTAAAAGCGCACTTCCGGTTTATTAATTTTCTTGAAATTCGGAATCTTGGCCATCTATTTATTTCTAATTAATTTTGTTTGGATAATAGAATTGTATAATCAACTATGACACCACTTTAGAGGAAGCTGTAACCCCACCCCTCCCCTAAAAGTGCTCTTAAATGAATTTTTCCAGGGAAATATCTTAAATAAAAGCTGTAGAACTTTTGCTGAAAAACTGAAAAAAAAATGATTTAGTAAAGTGTTAAAACAAAAGCGCACTTCCGGTTATCCGATTTTTTTTTCAAACTCGGAATTTCAACAACATATTTAATTCTAATTAACATTATTTAGATGACAGAATTGTCTAATTAAACTGAAATAGCACTTAAGATGAAAACTTAACCCCTACCTCTCCCCCAGAAGTGCCCTTAAATGAATTTTCCCCGGAGAAATAATTCAAATAAAAGTTTGTAGCTCTTTGCATGTGTAGCACGAAGTTTAAAAAAAAATCGTCGAAGCCATTTTTGAGAAAATCGCAAAAACGTAAAAAAAAAAAAAACAACTAGTAATGTGGTACTTCCACAGATGTAATGAGGAATTTTGACAGATAACGCACCGTCAGTTCCTCTGGTGTTACCTGAACGTAATATCAAGTTTCAACTTTCTACGGTTTTTCGTTTTTGAGCTATGCTGTTCACATACACACACACACAGACCATGTGCTAAAAACCATTTTTTTTTGGACTCAGGGGACCTCAAAACAGATATTTCCGGTAAAAACTCGATATCGAAAATTTGACACGATTACAATACACTTCCTCTTACTAGGGAGTAAGAGAAAGTAAAAAAAAAAAAAATTATTTTGGATAACTGTGCGGAATTTGTGGCGTTAATTTTAAATTTTGTATGTACATATTTGGTTCAGTGTTTTAGAGCGCTTCTCATCTACCCGCTAAGATTAAGTAGGCTGGCACTTTATCCCCTAGCATCTCTATATTATGTTAGGGCAAATATGTAATTTTTTGTCATTTTATAGGTATATAATTGTGAAAGGGTAAGAGAAGTCGTGTGAGTGTTCCACAACAGATTTTTTTTTTCCTTAGGAAATCTGAAAAAGAATCATTCAACTAGCAAAAATTTCGTTCAACCGCAGAAGTTTTGTGATTCGATAAATGGAAATATTACATAGAGTTGAGGGGAGTATACAACAATGGTACTGTAGAGGAAAACCCATGCGTCAAAGTTTCACGCAACGCTACCTATTAGTAGCATTTTGAAGAAAGCCCAATGTTAGCCGTACACCAGAACTCCCTTAAATGAAATTGCCCAGAAAAATGTTCCAAATAAAAGTTATAGCCTTTATATGATTAGTTGATATACAAAACTAAAAGAAAATCGTTAAAACCGTTTCCAAATAAAATCGCAAAAAACTGAAAAATCTATTTCAATATATTAAAATATACTTCACTAAAGTGGTATATCACGGTCAACCGATTCTGACCAAAACCTTATCGTGGGTCTAAATGAAATACCAAGTTTCAATTGTCTGCGACTTTCAGTTTTTGAGTTATGCTAACCAAACATACACACACACACAGACCAATTTCAAAAAACCACTTTTTCGGACTCGAGGGACCTCAAAACGCCTACACTTATTTCCGGTGAAAATTCGATATCTGAAATTTTACAAGATAGCAAAACTTCCTTTCACGAGAGTAAAAGTGAAAAAAAAAAGAACTGTTTGCCACACCAGTCCATAATTACATAACGTCCTAATTAGCAAATGTTCTACAAAAATGAAATGTTGGAATTGAATTTTATAATAAGTAATGGTATCTTAAGCAATGGAGTTAATCTGACAGGAAATATTCATCAACTGACTTTCTAAATTTCAACCGAGGAAAATTTCGTTTAACCGCAGAAGTTTTGTAATTCGATAAATGGAAATATTACATACAGTTGACAGGAGTGTACAATAATGGCACTCTAGAGGAAAGTCTCTATTTACCTCGGAGATAATCCTATATCAAAGTTTCACGCAACACAACGTAAAATTTGTTGTGGTGGTGGTTGGTTCCGCAGAGCTGGAAAGCATCAGAGACATTTTCCGTGGTAGCCTGCTTCATTTTATGGTCATCGTCCGGTTTCGGCGTTAGCCCATCATCAGGATGCGTTTGTCAAACAGTGCGATAACACAGACTTGCACAGAGCAAATTCAACTCGTAAACATCACTGCTGTCATACACGTCAGTGAGCTCAGTGGTTGTTCATTTGTTTTAATATTTTAATTTGTATTATTCTAATCGCCAAATTTTAAATTATGTTAGTTTAAACTGTTATTTAATTTAATTTTAAATTTATTTTTATTTTGATTAGTTAATTGTAAAGTGTGGAGTGGTAACTCCAACAACAGAGTTTAAAAATTAGCCCCCCCCACACGTTGTTTCCATTTTAAGGAAAATTTGCCCTTTAACAACCCAAACAAGTGTTTTTCCACCATACTCCTTGACCTAGTTTAAGAGTTAAGTTTTAAATACAATTAAAAACACCAGTGTAAACTGAATTTGCTCTGTGCAAGTCTTTGTTGTCACACTGCCTGAAAAACGTATCCTGAACATGGGCGAACGCCCGAAACCGGTCGATGACCACAGAATGAAGCAGGCTATCACGGAAAATATCTCTGATGCTTTCCAGCTCTGCGGAACCAAACCACCACAACAATTAGCTATTACATTACTTCTGAAGACAATGGTAGAAGTTCTTTCCCAGAAAAGTCAAGGAAAACTGATCTTGACCAAAACCATACTATCTAAACCATCGGAATACCTAAGTTTCAACATTCTGCGATTGTTTTGTTTTCGATTTAATAACACATACCTACCGATATATATTAGTATCATTATTTTCAGATTAGTTGTTCTTAACACTTGCATTTTCAGTAGGTGTCCATTTCAAAATTTTACACGATATGTAACTTTTTTTTTTAAAGAAAAAATTACTAGGAACGATAATAGTCCGAAACGGTTCAATATAAAAAAATATTAACTAGAGGGATTAGTAACAACACTTTGTTTTTACAAAATTTATTCATTGGACACATACTGGACAAAAAGGACGTTTTATCCTAATGAGAATATATGCAGCTTGTGTTTACATTTAATTTATGTCAACAGTTGTTAATAATAAACTATTTAATGTATTCTTTGCCGGAAACGGTGTTTAAATTATTTATAAAAAACATGCACACTCATGTTTTTGTGCTAAAAATGTTATATGCTTGTGAATTGTTTTATACACATGCTTATTTACTCGTTTTAACAAATATTTTCAATATTGTCTACGTGTTATACAATTTGAAGAACCATTTTGCTAAGGAATACAGTTTTTGCAAACTCTTTGACATGAACTAAATAATAAATGCTAGCTGAAGATGTTCTCATTTGTTCGAAACGTCCTGTTCTCTTCGGTGAATGAAAATTTATAAAATAAGGAAGAAGTATGGACAAATTCACCCCTCCATATAAGAATCTCCACCTCCTCATCAGATATCTTAAAATTAAAAGATAACGTAATATAAAATTACTCTAAAATTTTCAGTTTTGTTTTAAAGGATACATCTCTTGGTACGTTTTTTGTACATAATCCTATATCCACATTCTCTGCACCTAATGGGATCTCTTGGTCTGATTTCATTTTCATGATGACATTCTGTATATAATAATCATGATTACAATTAAACTCCTGTGATGCAAAAGTATATACAACTATAATAAAAAAAATACATACCGCCGCAAATGTAAACCATGGGTGTTTTAACTTGAGGTTGATCTTTACCATCCATTGCTAAAAATTATTGAATACAGTCAATCAATTAAAAAAAAAGAAAGAAGAAATATCGGAATAAGAAGCTGCACAGTGCAGAATGATCGCTTTTTTATTTAGGTTACTTAACTGAAACCTTCCCAAACCAACATTAGATTAAGATACTAGCGCACCACTGTGTAACATGGGTGTACTGTTATGTAGCAATAGTAGTCTACTGGTCTTTAACGCACTCTATTTTTTTTCTCCAGTATGATAACTATCATATCTAATAATCAAGTGTGCATTTTATTTTTTTATTACTTATAAGAGGAAGTATTATGCTCGTGTCAATTTTTTTATAGTAAAGAAATTTAGCATATTTTTTGTGAAGATTATTTTTATCAGAATAATTTTTTGTTTGTTATTGTTTTTCTTCATTTTGGCTTAATGTAATTATTAATGAATTTATAATGCGAAAAGACACTTAACATTTCAAAATTACTGTTTTTTGGGGGCAATAATAGGTAATTTTAAGAAATATGCATGTATGTTTAATTTAGTTTTAGGCAATATTTCTACGAAAATCTATTGAACTTCCTTTTTTTTTTAATGAGACAGAAATAAAATGACTTTCTCTTACTGCATTTCTCATACTTCTGACAAATTTTCTTAAACTGTAATTTATTTGTCCCTATAGTGATGAAGCCTTATTTTATACTGCCATGCCAGGTTGAAGGTAAGCCTTCTGTCCCAGCTTTTCCAGAACATCAATTTTCCCAGAACGTTTTTTGAAGCAATACGTTTATAATGCATGTAATACGCAGATTTGTTTAGAAAAAATCCTCTTACTAGGAGTAAGAGAAAGTAATAATTGGAGCCATTTAAAAGAAAATCACGAAAAAATAGAATTAGTAAAATCGCATTTCCAGATATAGGTTTTAATTGAAACCAACGTCTAGTCATACCTAAACAAAGGGTATCAAGTTTCAGATGGCCGAGAAGTTTTTATTTTCTACACATACCCAAACAGATTATAAGACTTAAAATCTTATCTCGGAGACCTAAAAGTATGTAAGTGGCGAAAACTCAATTTAAAAAAAAATAATTATCTCGACTGTAAACAGTTCCTCTTAAACAGAAAGTAAAAGTAGGCAGCGGTTAATATTTTCACATTTAGAAATAAAATAAATAAATGTCCAGATTGCAATATTATTACTTTATGGAAAATTATTTAAATCGACAAGATTATGAATCAAAATAAAAATTTTCATTCGGTAAAGGTTGTACCACAAAAGTAACATAATTTCCATTGAATTTATGATTTCCAGTTTTCAAGACGCTGTATTATTTCGAACTGTATTCTAATCTCAATTAATATTTCGTGTAATCAATTCTCAAAATGCCAAGGAAAAGGAAAATTTTGCTTTTAATTTCCTTTCTACATAATTTTTGTTAAAAATCCCCTCCATGATGATATCGTGTCAGATGGGATATTAGAATGAACAGTTGGCACTACTGCTAAGTCTTCCAACCCCTTGCTGTTTTGTTTGGTTGCCGGCGGACTTTTAGTTGTGCGGAAGATATGATTCTGACTAGTGGGAGAGTTAGTCGCAAAGTGTTTAGATTCTAAGTTTCTATTGTAAAAAGTGGAATTTGGAGTAAATAGAAACCTTTGTGATACCTAGAATAAAGGTAAGATTTTGTGTTTTATAAATTTTCATCTTATTTGTTCGTGATTTATACGTACATGACAGCTCTGCTGTCATTCAATTTCATTTTCAATGCTGTTATCACTTATTTTTAATTTTTCATTGTTGTTTTAAAATTACCTTGTAGTTTTGGGCTAGATTTCGCTTGAGGTTCTGTATGTAGAAATACTTAATAGAAATGTTATTTCTGAACTCAGTTGAAAGTGTAAACAGTACTGACCTCTTTAACCTACTTATTTCAGTAACCCAATTATTACTCATTGATCCTCATTACAAGAAATAAAATTATTCTGATTTTATTCATACTTTTAAAACAAAAAGCATTTAGATTACTAACTGATACCACAGTATGTTTTTTCTTCTCTTTTGTGGGAAGTTGTTTGGTTTTCATACAAAATTAAAGTTCCGTTTCACTTATTTCCTGCTCATAAAAGTGGCAAGGAAAACGAATTCTTTGGAAATGAACTGCTTCCAAATTTGTTTATGTCTCTTAAAGAGGTTGATTGTGAGCAATAGAAAGTTTGTTTTTCTCTCTTTAGAAATGAAGGAATAACCCACATTTAAATAGAATCCTTGTGTTTTAGAATGAAAGACTGATGGTGTGTTATATTTTTTGTTAAGGATTGTAAAATAAAGTACCGTTTAATTAATACTTATATATTTACTCACTTATTTCAAGTTAGAATCTTGCTTACTTATTTCACTTATTAGAATGAGCAAATTAAAAAAAAACAACTTATTATTGAGGACTACTGCCTGATTTGTGTCTAGTTTTTTGGTCGTTTTTATCCAAATCCTCAATTAGATTCATTTCTAGTAGGAATACAATATGAATAATACCTTAGATTTCTTTTAGAATTTATTGCTAGGGGTAAATTTTTGATCGATATATATTTTTTTTTTGTCACTCGCAGTGCAAAGTGATTATGATTTAAGTCAAGGGTAACATACTCGTTTAACTTGACCATTTTTCATTGAAGTACAAAAATACGCTTAACGCACATTAATATAAATGCGTGCTTTAAGTTGCATTTAATTTTTTTTTTTAGTACTGTATTTACTCAACTTTAAGAGTCTTGTTTGTTTCTTACAGTTACACATACTGTAGTTTTTGGTAAAAGTGAGTTTCACTGGCCAACTTTTTAATATTTTTTACTTTTCATAATTTATACTTTTAGTATTTTTATTATATTTATTATTTTTATTATTTTAGTTTCTTTTACTGCTGATAAGAGGAAATATTGCAATCTTATCATGAGCTCGAAAAAGTAGTTTTTAGAAAAGAGTCTCTTTATCCGAAACGGTTCCAACGATTTTCTTTAAACTAGATATACAACATATAAAGAACTAAAACTTTTATTTGAAACGTAAACAATAGTTTTGTTTGGTATAATTAAACAAACAAAAAAATTAGTTGACTGGGGCCAAAGAAGAAACTTTTTATTTTTAAAAAAAGTTTATTCGACGTTTTGGAGAACTTTGGTATCCTTCCACAGGAACTATTAAGGACGAAGGGAGAGTTAAATGTTCAGTTTAACTGTTTATTAATGTTAATTTACTGTTTGTTAATGTTTAATTTAAAAATACATATTTAATTCTCCATTGGTCCTTAACAATTCCTGAGGAACGACACCGCCAAAAGTGTCTCAAACATCGGATTAACTATTTAAAAATAAAAAATTTTATTTTTGGCCCCGAGCCAACTAATTTTTTGCTTGTTTATTTAAAACATTTTTGTAGGAAAATCCATTTAAGGGTATGTGGGTTATATTGCCAAAATTCCTAATTAGATGCGAATCGGTTGAATGTAAGCGCGTATTTTCTGGACAATTTTTACAGTTAAATGATTTTCTCCATAAAAACACCAACTGATTTCTGGCTTGTAAACTCTCTCTCTCTCTCCCTCTCCCCCCCTCTCTATACATACATACATATATATATATATATATATATATATATCCAGTGTCCAGTATTTAGAGTGTTTAGTCAAGGATTCAGGCAAAGAGATTGGTAGAATTTACGTTATCGGGCGCAGAAAAATGAGTTGTTCAAAGCTTTGCTGCCTATATTATCAATCTAGACAAATCTGGTGTGAAACATTAAATGACTTTCACTTATCCTAATTAATACAATAATATAATTGAACCAAGAATTTTTTTTTATACATTGCAACACAATGTTTACTTAAACTAGCCATCAAAATGGTGATGGGGATTATTCTTGTATACCTGAGCTTGCATACCTGAGGTCTTATGTGGAACGCTCTGTGGCAAAATCAACATAACATATATATATATATATAAACTATTTATAATATTTAAATATATATAATTTATATATTTATAAATATTATTAGTTATAAAAACTATATATTTATATTGTGCTTTGTTGATGTTACTAATACGGCACGGTATTGTAATTGTGTCAAATTCGATATCGAGTTTTCACCGGAAATATCTCTTTTGAGTCCCCTGAAACAATCAGATCGGTGTACCAGGACCCTAAAGGTGTAAGTAAGGCTAAATGGAAGGGAATGAGAGCCTTTCCACTTGCTAAAAGGAGTCAAGCAGGGAGACTGCTTAAGCCCATTATTGTTCATAATCTACATGGACGAAATCTGGAAAATATGTAAGCGAAGGACTCCTAGAACCTTGATCGGATACCGAAACATGACACCGGTGCAAGCACAGGCTCTGATCTATGCTGACGATATAGTACTAATAGGAAGTACGCAAGAGCAACTCCAGACAACAGTGACTGAATGGTGGGAAGAGTTGCGCCGCAAAGGACTGATCATTAATACCTCCAAAAGTAAGGTAATGTGCATAGGGAGAGATGAGGAATCATCAGTCCGAATTATATGCAATGGAGAAGTTCTGCAGACAGTCACTGACTTGGAATATCTAGGATTGGTGATCAGTCGGTATGGCAGAATTGATCAGGAGCTATTAAATAGGATAAAGAAACCTAACGGCGTATTCTACCAAATAAGCAACACACTGATTGGAAAGTAGGAGTTATGCCCTGATGCTAAATTGGTACTGTATAAAACGGTGTTCCTGCCTGTGCTCCTTTATGCCGCTGAAAGCTGGATGGTACTGGATGCCAGTAAGCTGTCGACTGAGGAAATGGGTTTCCTCAGGCGCATCCTTGGTAAAACTAGGAGGAACTGTATTAGGAATGTGCGAATTAGAGAAGACCTCCAGGTATAGCCAGCGCGGCAAATTTTGGAGGCCCGACATTTGGGATGGTTTAGTCATATTTTGAGAATGGAGGACAGGCACAAGGCCAAACAAATGCTCGATGCCAGACCCATTGGCAAGAGAGCAAGTGGTAGACCTCCACTGAAGTATGAGGAATATATTGAAAAACTCGGCCAGGCAAGAGGGGAATCACTTACAGGGATAAGAAGGATGGCACAGGACAGGGACCGATGGAAGGGCTGGATTGGGGCTGCTTCTTCACGCCTCACGGCACAAAGAAGATAGGGAAAGAAGAAGAAGAGGTCACCTGAGTCCAAAAAAGTGGTTTTAGCAAATGGTCTGGTGTGTGTGTGTATGTGACCAGCATAGCTCAAAAACGAAAAACCCAGAAAGTTGAAACTTGATATTCCGTTTAGGAATCACCATAGGATCTGACTGGTACCTTATCTGTCAAAATTCCTCAACCGAAGGTACCAACTTTACTAGTTTTTTTTTTTTTCATTTTTGCATTTTTCTCAAAAATGGCTCCGGCGATTTTCTTCAAACTTGACATATAAACTACACATACAAAGAGCTACAACATTTATTTGTGAAACATTTCTCTGGGAAAATTCATTTAAGGGCAGTTATGGGCGGAGCGATGGGGTTAGTTTTTCATCTAAAGTGCTATTTCAGTTTATTAGACAGTTCTCTCATCTAAATAATATTAATTACAATTGGATATGATGTTGAAATTCCGAGTTTCAAAAAAAAAAAAAAAAAAATTGGATAACCGGAAGTGCCGTTTTACTTTACCACTTTACTAAATGATTTTTTTTTTTCACTTTTTCGCAATTTTCTCAAAAAATATCTCCGACGATTTTCTTCAAACTTTGTATATAAACTACGCATACAAAAATTTACAACTTTTATTTAAAACATTTCTCTGGGTAAATTGATTTAAGGGCACTTTTAGTGGTGGGGTGGGGTGGGGGGATTATGTTTTTCTCTAAAGTGCTATCATAGTTGGATTATAGAATTCCTATCATCCAAAGAAAATTAATTAGAAATAAATAGATGTACCAATATTCCGAGTTTCAAAGAAATTTAGTAAACCGGAAGTGCGATTTTAACTGAACAGTTTTCCACGAATTTCATTAATTTTAGTACACAAACTATAAAATTTGTCAATTATAATTATGAGAACTAGATTAAGAGAAAGTTGTGTGAGTGTTTCACACCAGATTTTTTTTTTTATTTTTTTATAGTTTATTATATCATTCTATCATCTTTATAATATTAATGATTATAATGAAAAGTGAAGTAAAAGCTCCGATTTTGAAGAAAATTTGGTTCCCTGGAATTACGACTTTACTGAACAGTGTTTTGAAACTTTCTCTATATAAAACACCAACGAACTTCATTAAACTTGCTATATACCTAGAACCATACACATACAGAGACCTATCACTTTTGTTTGAATTAATTTAAGGGAGGTTTTAAGGGAAGAGGAATAAGGTTATGTTCTCCTCAAAAAAAAGAAGGTTTTATAAAGTTAAAATTCTCTCATTTGTATTTTTGAAGACAACTATGCATCTAATAAGAATTTTCATGTTTGAAAATTAGAGAGTTTTAATTTATTGTAACTCGTAGTAAGAGAAAGTCGTGTGAGTATTTCATACCAGATTTTTTTTAACGTAGAATATGTTTTTTGAGTGGCTCTACCTACTTGGTAAAAAAACGAACGTTTTTCTCATAATACGAAAAGTATTTTAGACCCGCAATACTCTGAAGTAATTAATTTTGATTTAACTTTAATATGTTTGATATCTTGATTACCTTGATATGTTGAACTGCAACAATTAATACATTTCATCATCCTCCTGTAAATAATAATTTTACCAATATAAAACTATAAATTTTATTATTTTTATATATTTCTCTTATATTCATATACGAGGGTCATTCAGTAAATAAAGAGATAAATCGCTGTAGCTCAGAAACGGTTTGTTTGATCAGTACAATAGTTTCTCATCAGCTGTTCGATAGTATTTGGCAAGCATAACCTCAAATATATTCAGTTAACAATGGTGAATCCGCACGAGCATTACATCTCAGAAGAACAACGCTCAGTGATTAGCTTTTTAATTGCAGTGGATATCAAAGGTATAGTGAAATCCACGAAATAATGTTGGAAAATGTACGGGAATAATTGTTTGAATCGATTAAATGTTTATAAATGGGAGAAAGCGGCCGTGTAAAGGCGCGTTCTCACGAGTCCGATTTTAGTTGATCAACAGAAGTTGAACGAAAAATCTAGTGAGAACCTTTTGTTTCAATAAAGTTGATCAACTTTTTTAATGGATCAACAAAAGTTTGACCGAGTCAAACTTTATCGTTCAAGTATGACGCATCTTTCAGTTGAACCCCGCCATCTTTCAAGTATTGACAAGTGTGAACCTCCGGATCGCCCAATTGGCCTCTCAGTTTGCTTTCAACTCCGTGTCGTTATTGAAACGGTTTGATCGATTTCATTTGAAACGTATGAACCAAAACTGATTTAAGTCGCATTCAACTTTTACTGATCAACTTTAAAATCGGACAACTAAACTTGACTCGTGAGAACGCGCCTTAAGTGTCTGTGACGAGGAACGAAATGGACGACCAGTTGAAGTTGTAAAACTTCTTCTCTCGAATCTCGCGTTCTCGTGTTAATTCAGGACAATAGGCGTATTACTGTTGAACAGATAGCCGAAGAAGTGCACATGTGTGTTGGAACTGTCCTTAACATTAATCCAGAATAAGCTGCAGTGGAAGAAAATTTGTGCGAAATGGGTTCCAAGACAACTCCCATACACGGCATAGTTAGCTCAAGAAACACTTCAAAAAGTTGGGTGAGAGATCCTTGTGCACATCTCCCCTACAGCCCCGACCAAGGCCTCATCGGACTTCCATTTGTTTCGGACCCCTTAAAGAGGCTGTATGTGGGAGGGAAACATTTTCAATCCAATGTGCAAACTTAAAAATCAGGTGCAAATATTATGCTTCGAGATCAACCCAAAGAATTTTTTATGCCAGTGGCATATACAAATTAAAAGAGAACGATGGGACAAGTGTATATAAATTTTGCTGGGGGGACTATGTTGAAAAGTAGCCAAAATTAAATAAATCATTTTTGAGCTACACCGATTTTGTCTCGTTATTTATTTGAATGACCTTGGTATAATTACTATTTATTATAAAAATAAATTATTCACTTAATTTAAGTCGAAATAAAATAAAGCACAGTATAAATCTATCACTTTTGTTTGAAACTAATTTTGAGAACATTGATTTTTGAGGGTGTTTTGAGGGGGGCACGTTCTTCTAAAAAGTGTTATTTTATTATAATAGTTTTGGGTTTTCCCAACTATATTAATATTAAAACCAAATAAATATTCAATTAAAATTCCAAGAAAATTAATATAATATTTTATTATATTTATTTATTTTTAATAATTTTATTTATTAAAACTGGATGGAAAAGCGTGTTGTTGATGTTTGGGTAGTTTTGCAATGTCAACATGTCCTATCCTTGAAAAACCAGTTCCAAGGTGATAGCGTGAAGTTTCTTATTCTCTTTATTCCAATCTCATTTTTTTTTTTTTTAAGTTTAAGTTATATTTATTTATTTTTCGTATTTTATCCTCAAATAAATTTTATATAAAAATTACGATAACTGAGAATGATAATGAATTCAAAAATTATAGACAAAAATCCTGTTACCCTAAAACTGTGGAAGAGCGACTTTACTAAAATTTTATTTTTTAATTCAGTTTTTTCACGATTCTCTTTAAATTTCGTATACTGTTGACCCACATAAATACCTATCACTTTTATTTGTACCATTTTTCTGGTGAAAATTGAGTTTTGTAGGGGTCCGGGGGGGAACAGTAGCGTTAAGTTGCCACTTTAGTACAATATAAAGTTCTACCACATCTTTTTTTTTTTTTTTGAGGGTTCTGTACTGCGACCATTGTTTGATCTATTGTACCCCCTGTGGTGCCGAAGATGAGCTAGCTCATCTACAGCAACCCCTCCAGGTTGAGCTCCCTAAGGAATCCCAAAATCCTGAAAGGTTCAAGGTAGGTATTTCCTCCTTCTCTATCTGGTAACGGCCCAGACTACTAAATCTCTTCTTTGAATGACGGCATCACAGTCTGTGGAGGAGGTGTATCGGAGTTTCCTCCATCTCTCCACAGAATCTGCATATGCCATCATTTTCTAGATCAAGCTTCCTCAGGTGTCCCCCTGAGTCTGCAATGCCCCGTAAAGGAATCCCATAAGAATATGGATCCTATTCTTTACTCAGACTGATGCAGGCTTTCGACCTTTCCTAGTTATAACCACCCAGACAAGATCTTGGCCTGCCTCAGTCTCGGGATGGTGTTCCAGAGATGAGCACTTTTCGCCACCTCTTCCTTCTTGATTTCTTCAAAAAGTACTTGGTCACTAACTCCACAAAAGTGCTTCGGCCCAGTGAGAGGAGATACAGCGCCTTCTTTTTTCCAGGGTATCGGCTAATCTAATTACCTTCCACGCCGACATGTCCCGGCACCCAATATAGGGTAACTTTATTTCTTCAGCATTATTTACTGGGGGGGGGGGGGTAAATTTAATTAATAATTAAATAATTAGAATTTATAATGTAAATCTTCTCTAAAGGGATCTCGTGAGGTCTGAGTTCACCTGAACTAGGAGAGGATGTGAAATAAATCATACATAGCTCATTATTATCATGTATATATTTAATAATAACAAAATAAGTTAATAAGTTAGTATCAAATCTTGTCTTAAGATAAAACCAAAATTAGAGGGATTAATTCATAATAAGACTTACATATAAAAATTTTTTGAAGGTTGGGTTTGCACTATTATCACATTTTCGGATTGCACTGCTTTGTCCTATTCACAGATTTCTCCTCACTACCAATTTGATCCCTCCCAATTTCTGGCCCTAGATTCATATAATCCCTCCCTCCACTGAAGAGTGAAAGGAAGGGAAATTCCTTTTACTGTAACTGAAGGTATTCTAATACTGTTCCCTATTGTTTTCACCCAACCTTCAAAAACCCCAAATTTCACCTTATACAAAAATGTAATTTTTGTTAATTTATATTTAACATAAATATCATAATAATATTCATCATTTCTCCTAGAGTTACACATATTACATTATATTAGGCATTCCCATACCATTTTAGAACAGATAACATGAGAACTCAGTGCTTTAATGGCCGCCTGACTATCGGATACGATAACTATCTCCTGATTCTGATATCCTCTGTCAAGGTTCACCTGAACGCACCTTCCAATAGCGTGAATTTCCGCCTGGAAGATGATAGGAAACCTACCCATGGGTTCCGAGTGTTTGGTTCTAGGCCCAAACACTTCTGCCCAGGGGGTTTCTTCGAGGATCTTAGACCCATCTGTATACCACTTAGTGGCATGCTTGCTAATACTAACCAGGGCGGATCCTTCGCTCCACTCCCTTTTCGTACTTAGCTTCGTAGAAAAATTCCTAATAAAGCTATATTTCTTAGTCACACTATCTCTAGGAAGGTTCCAGGGAGGGCGAGCCGACAGAGAAGGAAACGTTCGCTCCCTAGAGCTCAGCCCATATCCTCCCCACGCCCTCCTTAGAGATTCTGAGGAGGGCTCCTTTCGCCACCCTTTCCACCACTAGGTGGAGCGGTGTTACCACATCTATAATAATATATAAAAATAACGCTAGAATTCCAAATTGGAAGAAAATTGGTTAACCGGAAATGTAACTTTACACGATAGGTTTGCTGAAAAGATATTAAACCTATCACATTTTTATTCTAAAACATTTTTTTTTGGAAAAAAAGATTTTAAAAGGGTTTTTTTGGGGGGGGGGGAAACACTGGCGTCAGTTAGATTTAAAATAAGAAATTCCGCTACAAGTTTTGTTGGTTAAGACAGTGGGCCGTTCCACACAAGTCTGTTAAAGATATGTAACTATTAAACTCTCACCACTTTTTTGTAATGGCCAACCTATTAAACAAATTTCACGATTATGAAGAAAATTTATTAAATCGTATTATTGGGGATTTTATCCTGATCTTAGCATGCATATATTTTTCATGTTCCTCTGATCGGTTTCGGATTTTCACCATATCGTCAGAGTAAGGTTATAAAAAAAAATCGGTTTAGAAAGTTGACTTCAGTCTTTTTCTCTTTACGCAGTACACTTGTTGTATTGTCATTGAACTTGGTAATATATTTCAGATAAACGTATAAAAATTTACTGTTAAATTTGAATTTTTAGTATGTACGTAATAATCGTATAAAATAAATAACTAATTAAAACTATGTAAAGAGAAACTACGTGTGAGTGTTTCACAACAGGTTTTTTTTTTTTTTTTTTTTTTTTAAGGAACAGAACTATTTAAATTATTGTTGAAAAGAGAAAGAAAGAGTAGGGGTAGATGTTGTAGAAAGCGCGGTTTAACAGCAGGAGAGTGAAGTGGCGCCAGAAGGAGTTCCGGAACTCCACTTCCTAGCGCCATCAAACACTCGCCTATAGCCCTATAAAAGGTGAAAGTCTTTTTTTTTTTTTTTTGAAGGGTTTTTAACAGTCACTCGGACTTTTATATAAATGAAAACGGGTTACAAGGGGGCCAGTTTACATTACTGCTCTTTCACTGTGTTTATGTTTTCGATGATTCATGTCCTGTTCCAATTTCTAAGTTCGCTTTATGTTTCACTTATTATTTCTAGATTAAGTAGAAGTAATTGACAGTTTTAGTCAATAAATCAATAAAAAAAACAAATTTATTAAATAGTTTATTTGTGGTACTATATATGTTAATACAGTCAAAAAAATGATATACTTAAGGTAATTAAAAATGGGTTAGACCATGGTGCATGAAAATAGCCTCTTAATTGTTAATAATACACTTAGCAAAAAAACAAAAAACAAAACAAATGCAACACTTCGCTTTTTTTTTCAATAGCAATTAATGTTTCAGAGACATTTTCCGTGATAGCCTCCTGCTTCATTTTGTGGTCATCGACCGGTTTCGGGCGTTCGCCCATCTTCAGGATGCATTTTTCGTCAGACATTGTGATAATACAGACTTGCACAGAGCTAGTCAATTATCACACTGCCCGAAACCGCTCGATGACCACAAAATGAAGCAGTTTTATCACGGAAAATGTCTCTGATGCTTTCCAGCTCTGCGGAACCAAACCACCACAACAACAAGTAATATTTATTGCACCAATCTATAATTTAAAACAATCCACTAGCTAAATAATAATTAACTCTTGATTTGGATTGATGTAAAAAAAAAAAAAGAATTAAAAATAAAAAAGTACGAACAATTTTTATTTTTTTATTTTAAACTATTTGAAAATTTACAATTGCTGTTACGCTTGTGTAACCAGCAACAAGTAAATGAGATGACTTACAATGACGGTAAGGGAGAAATTGGCCATACTATTCGCCGATATCCATGAATTACGTTTAACTTTAATCTGCTGTTGGTTTTGCTGGGATTTCACAGAGGCACTGCTATACAATATTACAATATACTAACATTCAGGTAGTTGTAATTCCTGAAAGCCAACAAGTATAATCTTAAAAAGCTAAAAGATTGAGGCCGACTAAATATTTATAAAAATTCCTAATCTAGAGAAATTGTGTCGATCGTAATTGTAATGGTAACAGTATGAAAAAAAAAAATCTGGTGTGAAACACTCACACAACTTTCTCTTACTCCAGTTCTCAAAATGATAATTGACAAATTTTATAGTTTGTGTACCAAATTTAATGAAATTCGTCGAAAACTGAAAAAACTGTTCAGTAAAAGCGCAGTTCCGGTTTACTAATTTTCTTGAAACTTGGAATTTCAGCCATCCATTTATTTCTAACTAATTATGTTTGGATGATAGAATTGTGTAATCAACTAGGATAGCACTTTAGATGAAAATCTAACCCTACCCCTCCCCTAAAAGTGCCCGTAAAAGAATATTCCCAGAGAAATGTTTTAGATAAAAGTTGTAGATCTTTGCATTTTGGTTGTTTATACGAAGTTTCATAAAAATCGTCGGAGCCATTTTTGAGAAAATTTTGAAAAAGTGAATAAATCATTTAGTAAAGTGGTAAAGTAAACGCACTTCCGGTTATCCGATTTTTTTCAACCTCGGAATTTCAACAACATATTTAATTCTAATTAACATTATTTAGATGACAGAATTGTGAAATAAACTGAAATAGCACTTTAGATGAAAACCTAACCCCACCCCTCTCCCAAAAGTGCCCTTCAGAGCATTTTCCCGGAGAAATGTTTCAAATAAAAGTTGTAGCTCTTTGTATGTGTGGTTGATGTTTCGAGTTTAAAGAAAATCGCAAAAAAGTAAAAAATCTAACTAGTAAAGTGGTACTTCCGGTTGAGGAATTTTGACAGATAACGTAGTGTCAGATCCCACGGTGATGCCTAAATGGCATATCAAGTTTTAACTTTCTACGGTTTTTCGTTTTTGAGCTATGCTGTTCACATACATACATACACACACACGGACACACACACACACACAGACCATTTGCTAAAAACCACTTTTTTGGACTCAGGGGACCTCAAAACGGATATTTCCGGTGAAAACTCGATGAAAATTTGACACGATTACAATACTTCCTCTTACTAGGAGTAAGAGAAAGTAAAAATGACTTATGAATGCATTTTTACTTGTACTACCCAATAAACTGGAGATAGATTTATAACTATATCAACATATTATTGGTAGAACTTTAAATTTTATTTTATTTATTTGTATATCCAAAGGTCACCAAATAAACAGATAACGAAACAGTATTTTAACAAATTTAAGTGTAGCGATTTCTATATTGGTATGTGTTACACAACAACTTGGCTTCGGACTTGAGAAATGTTTCTTTTAACATTGTGTGTGACACAGTTTTTAATTTAAACAGTTTATGTTAATATCTGAACTTTGGGGGGGGGGGGGGCTATTCTGAACAAACAAACAAACGGCCACAATAACACGGAACTTTTATGTTTCAAAGAAATGGTTATTTATTTATTTATTAAAAAATAAATTAAAAAAAATCTGTCTGAAATATTCACATGGCTTAATTTCTTACGTCGTACCACCCAGTTAACAATTTTTACTTTCTCTTACTCATGGTAAGAGGAAGTATTGTAATCGTGTCAAATTTTCTATATTGAGTTTTCACCGGATATATCCGTTTTAAGGTCCCCTGAGTCCAAAAAAGTGGTTTTTAGCAAGTAGTGTGTGTGTGTGTGTGTGTGTGTGTGTGTGTATGTGTATGTGAACAGCATAGCTGTTCGAAAAATCGTAGAAAGTTCAAACTTGATATTCCGTTTAGGTACCACCATGGGATCCGACAGTGGGTCATCTGTCAAAATTCCTCAACCGGAAGTACCACTTAATTAGTTGTTTTTTTTTTACTTTTTTGCGATTTTACTCAAAAATGGCTCTGACGATTTTCTTGAAACTTGATATATCAAGTACAAATATTAAAATCTACAACTTTTATTTGAAACATTTCTCCGCGAAAATTCATTTAAGGCCAGTTTTGGGTGAAGGGTGGGGATATGTTTTCATCTGAAGTGCTATTTCAGTTTATTAGTCAATACTGTCATCTAAATAAAGATAATTAGAAATAAATGTGTTGTTGAAATTCCGAATTTGAAAAAAATCGGATGACCGGAAGTGCGTTTACTTTACCACTTTACTAATTGATTTTTTTCACTTTTTCGCGATTTTCTCAAAAAATGGCTCCAATGATTTTCTTGAAACTTTTTTATATATAAAGATGTACAACTTTTAATTGAAAATTTCTCTGAATTCATTTAAGGGAACTTTTAGGGGAGGGGTGGTGTTTTTTTCTAAAGTGCTATCATAGTTGATTATACAATTCTATCATCCAAACAAAATTAATTAGAAATAAATAGATGGCAGAAATTCCGAGTTTCAAGAAAATTAGTAAACCGGAAATGGGCTTTTACTGTACAATCTTTTATTAAATTTTGTATACTAACTATAATATTTGTCAATTATTGTTTTGAAAAATGGAGTAAGAGAAAGTTTTGTGAGTGTTTCACACCAGATTGTTTTTTTTTTAATTAACCCGAAGTTTTTCAACATATTTACACTCTCGGCTTTGGTGCGAGAATTTAGGGTTCGGTTCGTTCTGTGAGGGCAAAGTCTATGTTGACTAAGTAGCGTGAGGAAAAGTGGGGAACTACAGGTGGGTGTGCGAACCTAGGTAACTAAAGGTCAGAACTAAATGGTGGTAGGAACTTTGGTATGCTTACCACCACAAGTCCCTCAGTTAAAATCTCCGTTTGGGGCAACCTTGCGCCAGAGGTTTTTTTTTTTTATACAAATTGAGAAACAATGTAAAATGGAGGTTTTTATTTTTCAGAGATGAAGGGATGAAGTTGTTCACGATCAAGATTGTTCTCTTGTGCCCCCTGTATATCCAACTAAACGAACAACATCAATCCCCAGCACAGCCCTTTTATACTGGGCTCGCGCGACGTAGAATGGCTAAATAGCCGAAGTCATGGCGTAGGAAAAAAAAAAAATTTTCCGTGATAGCCTGCTTCTTTTTGTAGTCATCGATCGGTTTCGGGCGTTCGCCATCATCAGGATATTTTTTGTCAAAACAGTCTGAAGGCTTCACTAGCAAATTTAATTGGATACACTGGTTTTAAAAAGTGTTTTTTTTTTTTTTTTTTTGTTAGGACCTGTTATTTTTCGTATTTTTAAAAGGCACATTGTTCCTTTTAAAAAAAGTTTTTAATTTTTATTTTTTCTTACTCTATAAGTGAATAATCTTCAAAACAAAAGAACGTTTAGTTTTTCACCTTCTAATCCGAAGATTTCGGACGTATTCCTTCAATAGAAAGTGCAGCGCAAAAGTATGTTTTTTCAATTTTTCTTTAAACTTCTCATACTATCTACACACATAAATGCATATCACTTTTGGATGCATTAATTCATCATCATTAGATTGTGTGTGTGTGTGTGTGTGTGTGTTCGTGATTCGTCAAATAAGTTAGTTCATTGGTATGAATGTATTTATTAGGATGTGTGTATCTATATGTGTGCATATAAGATTGCCTTAGTGTGCTCAAGTTGCGTATTGTGACAGATAGTAAGAATAGTTAGTTGATTTGTATGAATGTATTTGTATATTCATTAGCGAGAATGAGATAGGAGGATAGAGCATGATTACGAAGGATAATAATGTAAAGGGTATTTATGATTTCTAGTGGGGGTTTATGGTTTTTCCAAGTATTAAGTGCGCCTCTAGTGCGCCAATGGTTATGGCTTGACCAGCTAAGTGCCAAAAAAAAAAAAAAAAAAAAAAAATAAAATAAATCATCATCAGTTCAATGTTTGTCAACTTTGAGAATTTTGCAACAATTTTGCATTTTATTTTGTAAAAAGTCATAAACAAAACTATATTCAATAATACTATCACGAATCTAAACGGAAAGAATCAATTGGTCATGATAAAACAAAGGCGGCGGTTTGTTGGTATAACTTAATGTTTTCGTTTCCACTTCTTTAACAATTCAACTACATCGTATTGTTTAAGTAACTGTGGCGTAGTTTGAATTCAAAAGAACTAATGAACCAAGTGCATTAATCGGATTTCACTGGTGCAATAACTACTACAATACAATGAAAATTATGATATTTGTTTTGTCGTCCTAACTTTTTCGAAATTGAGTTTTACAGGAAATACTTGTTTTTGAACCACTTTACGTATAATAAATGTGGTGCCAAAATTTTATTAGGAAGAAAATAAATTAACCGGAAATAGTTTTTCTAGAGATTTTTCCAGTATTTTCTCTCAAAAATGCTCCAGTGATTTTTTCTTAAAAGTTGCGAGTGATGTCTGTGTACATTGTAAGTTTACCTTTAATTTAATGCATTTTCTTCTGTGGAATAATTGACTTTAAGGGTGATTTGTGGCAACAGACTTATCTGTTTAGAGCAAGAAAAATGGTATGTTCTATCTGTGGGTTTTGTCGTCCACCTACATTCATCACCTGCTTTGTACACATCATCATGGAGAATTGACACTATATTCTAATAGACTTAAATCAGTAATAGACATACTGACAAAATATACCGCACTAAATGAAAATTAGAAATAAAGCATCAGAAAACTAACGCCACACTTGAATATGTGGATGGGTCCGTGTAATGGTACCGCAAAGATAGTGCAACCACAGCAGAGAGAAGAGAGGTCCTCTCTGGTTAACAGAGACTACTCTCTGACTTAGGCAGGCTAGAGTGGGAGAACCTGTGTATATAAGCCAGTGGGAATCTAGCTAAAGGATCTATCAGATACAACCATACAACTCTGTACATCGCATCGTGTCATATCTTTACTCTCACCATTCATTCTATCGTTTTCATTATAAAGTCCAGTGCAGTTAGTGTGAACTTAGCTACATTACATTGGTGTCTTCATATCTTGTTCATTTAAACAACCCTAATTTCTCTCATCAACAACCCCATTAGATGATGTAATAGTACCGCAAAGATAATGCAAACAAGAGGTCCTTTCTGGTTAACAGAGCTACTCTCTGACTTAGGCAGGCTAGAGTGGGAGAACCTGTGTATATAAGCCAGCGGGAATCTATCTAAAGGATATCTATCAGATACAACCATATAACTGCACATCGCATCGTGTCATATCTTTACTCTCACCATTCAGATGATGTAATGGCACCGCAAAGATAATGCAACCGCAGCAGAGAGAGAAGAGAGGCCCTCTCTGGTTAACCGAGACTACTCTCTGACTTAGTCAGGCTAGAGTGGGAGAACCTGTGTATATAAGCCAGTGGGAATCTATCTAAAGGATATCTATCAGATACAACCATACAACTGTACATCGCATCGTGTCATATCTTTACTCTCACCATTCATTCTATCGTTTTCATTATAAAGTCCAATGCAGTTAGTGTGAACTTAGCTACATTACATTGGTGTCTTCATATCTTGTTCATTTAAACAACCCTAATTTCTCTCATCAACAACCCCATTAGATGATGTAATAGTACCGCAAAGATAATGCAAACAAGAGGTCCTTTCTGGTTAACAGAGCTACTCTCTGACTTAGGCAGGCTAGAGTGGGAGAACCTGTGTATATAAGCCAGCGGGAATCTATCTAAAGGATATCTATCAGATACAACCATATAACTGCACATCGCATCGTGTCATATCTTTACTCTCACCATTCAGATGATGTAATGGCACCGCAAAGATAATGCAACCGCAGCAGAGAGAGAAGAGAGGCCCTCTCTGGTTAACCGAGACTACTCTCTGAGTTAGGCAGGCTAGAGTGGGAAAACCTGTGTATATAAGCCAGTGGGAGTCTATCTAAAGGATATCTATCACATACAACCATACAACTGTACATCGCATTGTCTCATATCTTTACTCACACCATTCATTCTATCATTTTCATTATAAAGTCCGGTGCAGTTAGTGTAAACTTAGCTACATTATATTAGTGTCAGCATACCTCGTTCATTTAATCAAACCTAATTTCTCTCCTCAACAACCCCATTAGATGATGTAATAGTACCGCAAAGATAATGCAAACAAGAGGCCCTCTCTGGTTAACAGAGCTACTCTCTGACTTAGGCAGGCTAGAGTGGGAGAACCTGTGTATATAAGCCAGCGGGGATCTATCTAAAGGATATCTATCAGATACAACCATATAACTGCACATCGCATCGTGTCATATCTTTACTCTCACCATTCAGATGATGTAATGGCACCGCAAAGATAATGCAACCGCAGCAGAGAGAGAAGAGAGGCCCTCTCTGGTTAACCGAGACTAGTCTCTGAGTTAGGCAGGCTAGAGTGGGAAAACCTGTGTATATAAGCCAGTGGGAGTCTATTTAAAGGATATCTATCACATACAACCATACAACTGTACATCGCATTGTCTCATATCTTTACTCACACCATTCATTCTATCATTTTCATTATAAAGTCCGGTGCAGTTAGTGTAAACTTAGCTACATTATATTAGTGTCAGCATACCTCGTTCATTTAATCAAACCTATTTCTCTCCTCAACAACTCCATTATAGTCCAACAACATTTGGTATTTTATCCGTCATAGCATGCATATTTATTTTTGTTCCTGACCGGTTTCGGATTTTCATCCATCATCAGAATAAAACTGTCCATTTCACACAGAGACTGTGTGTGAAGTGAATTCTCTGCACAAAATGGATAGATTTACTCTTACGATGGATGTAAATCCGAAACCGGTCAGGAACAAAAGAAATATGCATGCTACGACGGATAAAATACCAGATGTAACGCTATACTGTTTACTAAACATCTAAAATTAACAGACAAATTATATATAGAGATAATTTGATTCCGTGTAGACTAATAACTTCAAGTATTTCAGCCTAATTTTGGACAACCAATTGAACTTCTCGATCCATGTACAGGACAAAAGTGAATTCTGGAATAATGACTATAAAAGAACGTTACTCTGCCGCGACTTAAAAAATGACCGAACTAAACAATTCTTCTTTACAAAGTCGTATACCGATTTTACTCTACGCTTCCTAATCCCTAGAGCCTGATTAGTACCAGTAACAGCAAAAACTCTCGGAGAAACTAAAATTAATTACTGAGACTTCTGATAGACTCACCACGGCCCAGTAGATTCCTAATCCTACAATCCTGTCATAATCCCAGTACATTCTTTCATACAAAATACTCTCCTGAAACTCTTCTCCACTTTAATTATTTTATTATTTCTTATTGCGTTATTATTATTATTATTATTGCCTATCACGGGTTGGCTATACCCCGGCACAGCAGCCAACAAAGGCTTATTGTGCCATCCCGATAAACTCTAGTAGTTGAACCCTCCCTCCCTAAGGAGTTTGAGGACTTTCACCACCAGATCTTTTTGAGCTACCATCTCCTCAGGCCGCAAAGTACCAAAGGTCTCATACCTCAATTTAGTTATTGCTACGCAATCAAATAGCAGGTGGCGGGCCGTTTCCTCCTCCTCACATAATCTGCACAAGGATTCCACGCTGATAAGCCCTACCTTGTACATACGCTGCCTGAACATGCCAGGACCCGTAAGTAGTCTCGTCACCAGAGAAATCTGGCTCCTACTTAGACTAAGAACCATTTGGGTTCTTCGTTTACACAGCCTTGGCATCATCCTTTTGCTGTGTGTAGCACCTGGGCTCCCCCTCCAGAGCTCGTCATGCTTACCGCGAATCCACTCCTTAATCGCCGCACAAATCGCTCCGCTTTCTTATTATATATATATATTATTTTTTTAAGGAGCGTCAACATCTATATTCATTGGCGCCCGGAATTTTCTCAGTGCACTACCGGCCACCGGATAGTGTTCTCTCGTTACAGACAACACTGTCTATCACCGGACAGTGTTCTCTTATTACAGACAACACAGTCCATTACCGGACAGTGAGCTATAGAGGCTTCCTAGGAAGAAAAAAAATCTAAGGGCAGCACAGCTGGACTCGAACCCAGGTCCTCCGCGTGGGAGTCCAGTGCGCTAACCACTTAGCCATTCCCTTCCCTTATGTATATTTTATCCATCTAAACGAGTGTTTCGTAGAAGATTTCTTTTACTTTCTTTTATTTGTTTTATATGATATCATAGTGCTTTCAAGATCCGCTAGAGTACACGACCTCTCCCCTCCCCACTTTACCAAACACAGACTGCTTGTAAGTATGCAAAATGAACTAGTTCAGCATTTAAGTCTGTTAAGAGAATTCACTAATGAAATAGTTATTAAGTTCTTCTTAATACAGAGAAAAACCAAATAAAGATCTGTTGTGATTTTCTTTTCTTTGATAAAATCCATTTTATATTAAAATATCTATTGCTAGCTGCCAGTCTACTTAAATCACATGTTTAATATTTATACTCTTATCTTTATAATAATTTATTTTCTAGATAATTCTACCTTGTTTTATTATAATTATGTACTTTATATCTATATATACAGCTCACTGAATGTAAAATTACTTTTCTACTATTAATAGTTTATTTATGCTTGAAGTAAGATTCAACAAACTGGAAAACAATTTGATTGGGGAGTTAGTTTTTTTTTTATTATATTATGGAAATTTTCAACAACAACAATAACTATTGTATAAGAACTTAATTAACAAGTGTATTAATGTTTTTTTTTTTTTTTTTAATGAATATTTTTTTATTGCTTTCTAATTTTTAGTTCTAAATATTTATTGTAAAACAATTTCGCCAAAACCCCCTCTCTCTTACAAAGACGCAATCTTTTCATTCAACTTTTCATTTTGCCCGTCGTAATTCTAATTTATTATTTAGACGAAGGCATCATCATGTTATCTTACTTTAATTCTTATCCTGTGCAATGACATGGCAAAGTCATTGACATCGGCAAAGTCACAAACACCAAAGAAAGAATAATTTACAACTAGTGGCCAATACCCAGCTGCTATCTTCACAAAGGATGGCAGTAATAAAAGAACAATTTATAATCAGCGACCTAGTTGGCCGCCGGCTTCAAGACAGCCGCGGCCAAGCAAACAACAAAGCCTTTTCATCAGTACTGTACATCAAAAAGCACGCACCGAAAAGGTTGACCACTGACCTAAAATAAGGTCAGCAAACTACGAAGGTCCGCACATGGTCGCACATCCTTTCTATCCAACCGATCCCAGTATGTAGTTATCCCAGATAGCGAACCTTCTAATCCCCTTCCTCTTTCCCGTGGCGTGCCCCAGGGCTCCTCTTTATCCCCAACCCTCTTTTCTGTATATATTAATGATCTGCCTTTATCCATTGTCCATTCCAGCTACCACCTTTATGCCGATGACTCCCAGATTTACCTGTCCTTTAAGCCCTCTGATCTTCAAGATGCAATAAACAAGCTGCAGGATGATCTTAACAACATTAATTCGTGGGCAGTAGCTAACATGCTTTCCCTTAACCCAGACAAATCCAAAGCCATTGTCATTGGTTCCCAATTCCTCATAAACTCCACTGCTCCCTTCCCCAACATTTTCCTCACCAACATCCCGATAAAATATTGTATTTCTGTAAAAAACCTCGGAATCATCTTCGACCAAAACCTCTCCTGGAAAAATCACATCTCCCACATTAACCGCCAATCCATATTTATCCTCAGACAGTTCAACATCTCCCGCCATCTCCTCCCAGCGAAGACCCGTCAACTCCTTGTGACCTCCCTTATATTCCCCCATTTCGACTATGGTTGCTTAGTGTACGGGGGACTCTCTGGAGATCTCGAGGCCAAACTTAAACGTCTTATGAACTGTTTTATTCGTTTTATCCTCGGAATCCCCAGAGACCCCCGCATATCGCACTTCTACCACGAGTTGAACTGGCTCTTCCCTATCTATCGTCGCCAGTACTTCTTAGGCTCTTTACTCTTTCAAGTCATCCAATTTCAAAGACCCTCGTATATCTTTAAACTTCTGAAATTTAAATCGTCTGTCCACACCCGTAACACACGCTCCCGTCCTTCCGATCTTTATACTCCCTCCCACCATACATCCGCTTTTCAAAAATCCTTTGTAATCCTGCCACCTATTTATGGAACTCCTTACCTTTGTCTATCCGTCGTGCCTCCACTATTGATACCTTCAAGTCCCGTCTTTTTCACCACCTCTTATCCTCACAAGTCTCTCCGAACCCTTAGAAGATTCCTCTCTCTCCTCCTTATCCTTCATGGCTTAATCATTTTCAATAATTATTATTATCAATTATTACTAATGATATATACATAATTGTCAAGGCCAGACATACTAGGCCACTTGTATTTTGTATTATTGTTCCTAAGGGACTTATGTCCCGGGACAAGAATAAAATTTTTCATTTCATTTCATTTCACACTAGGACAGATGTCTTGGTGTGAGTGTGGCCAACACCAATATATAAACTCTATGTACAACGAGCGATTATTATATCATCTACGGCCAAACGAGCACGTCTATATAGCCGAGCGCCAATTTACAGTTATATTCAAACTTATCATTCTTTAGAGTGCATCTTAGTTCAGTTATTTCAGTCATTCTAATTTATTAATAATTTATCTTCTATTTATTACTAAGTATTTTGCTAGGTATTAGTTACCATTTCTAACGTTCTTATTATTGTTAAAAGACAGATTATTTGTATAAAACCCGTTTAATTATTCGAGCACTAACTTCCAAAAACTCTCAACTAACTTCCGCCCTTTTCAAGACATCTACTACATCAGGAATCATACATCAAACGATTCTATTACACCTGCAGTTATGGTCGACTGCAATGCAATAATAATAGCACTTACATAGAAAACATAACTTCCCCCTACTCTCAGAAACTCTCTTAAATGAATTTTCCCGGAGAAATGTTTTATAAAAACTTGTTATGTGCAGTTGATATACCAAGTTTTAATATAATAATTAAAGCCATTTTTGAAAAAATAGCCAAAACAAAAAACGAAAAATCATTCCGTGAAGTACCGTTTTTTATGATAGGTTGGTTCCGTAGAGCTGGAATATATCAGAGTTATTTTCCATGATAACCTTCTTAGACTTTTTGTGGTCATCAGTCAATCATGTGATGACCATACACAAAGAAGTAGGCAATCATGGAAAATATCTCTGAAAGTGTAGTTGATTGAGGAATTTTGACTAATTATTTCCAGTCAGGATCCCAGTTATATCCAATTGGAATGACCGGTTCGAAGTTTTTGCGATTTTTTTTTTTGAGCTGTATTGATTACACACACACACACACAATGCGAGAGGGCAAACAAGAAGAGAGAGTGAGAGGACACTTATACACACACAGAGAAACCACTTTTTCAGACTCAGAGGACCTCAAAACGTGTATTTCCGG
Organism: Triatoma infestans; assembly: GCA_011037195.1. Lineage (NCBI taxonomy): Eukaryota > Metazoa > Arthropoda > Insecta > Hemiptera > Reduviidae > Triatoma > Triatoma infestans. The sequence goes on from JAAEAF010001769.1 coordinate 30,455, forward strand.
TGAAAACTCGATATAGAAAATTTTATACGTTCGCAATACTTCCTCTTCCCTTTTTATGGAATACGCGACTTAGAATGATTATTAATTATTTCATATCAGTTTAATTTTGTTTCCAAGTACGTTTATAATATAGAATTATATTATTAAACTTTAATAAACTTTCACTTACACGATGGACGACATCGCCATACTCTCTCCTCACTCTGACCGGGTACAGTCAACTCGTACTCTGCAACAACAACAACTGAATTCTCACCAACAGTGGTTTGTGTTAAGTGGAAAATGAAAGTAAATGTCCAGAAATGCCAACAAATTACATTCACTCTTCGTCGTACCACTTGTTCTCCTGTGTATTTAAACTATACCGCACTTCCTTGCCGTGGACACTGTACGTTATCTGGGAATGTACATTGTGACAAGCGCGTGACTTGGAATCCACACACAAGACTCAAACGACAAGAAATGAAGAAACGATTTTACCTACTAGCCCGCCCCCGGACTGCTTGACAGACGATCAAAACTGACATTGAACAACAAAGTACTTATATATGACGCATTACTCAAACCGATTTTTTTTTTTTTTTAAGGCACACTGGGTGGACGTTCCCTGGGTTCTCGCGCATACCTGCCCGTATAGAAGCGCCTAACCTAAATGATGCCCCTAACGCAGAGCGTGACGCCCTGAAGCAATAGAAATGAACTTAACCAAGCTAATCCTAACCTATAGGTCTTCCCAGTACTCGATATTCCTGGGGGGGACAAATAACTCAAGCTAACCTTATCCAATCTATCTTTCACTCATTCAATACAGTTAAAGTTTATTTACACTCTTCCTTTCTAAGCTCGTCCATTCATCCATTCACACTCTTACGCCCTTCAGTACTCAATATTCCTGGGGAGTATGAGAAACCCTACATCTAATCTTACAAACTAGTCTAAAACTAAGGGTCATAACTAATAATATTGGAAATATTTTTAATTACGATTCAATTTAAACTTGTAAACTACCTAATCGCCCCCCTGGGGAACCCAATCCGTCCCCTATTGACCCATTCCATTCTCCTTTTAAATGCTTCTTCCGCAAAACGCCTAAAACCTCTGTATGCGGCACTGTTTTCGAGCAGCAGGGGCAGCTATTATTCTCCAAGGCAACGTGGAACCCAACCTCTCTCTCTGCAAGCGCTGACGCAAATCAGAATACAGTGGGCAATCCAACAACACATGCTCACTTAGTTCCTCCTGTCCACACCTACAGCTCCCATCCCCCACCAGACCCATCTTTGCCCATTTACTATTCAACTGTCCATGCCCCGCGACCAACCGTGAAACCGCATATGACAGTTCGTCGGAAACAATGCTACATCCCCACTTCACCTCCTACAAAAACGAGAACGTTGTCCTCCCCTTGGTAGAATTCCTCCACCTTTCATTCCACTTCCGCAATAATAAGATATCCAAATCTAGAAAGACTACGTCCCTGGCCCAGACAAACCGATCTGGACTTATGGGCTCGAACTGTGGGTGGTCAGTCAAGCCATTCCAACATCTACCATCTTCAGTCACTTCAATCAAAAATTCTTCGCCGCAATAACTAATGCTTCCATACTATGTCTCCAACAAAACTATCCACAATGATCTCAATTTACCTTTCATTGCAAACTTAATTCCAGCTCGCTGTAAAAAGTTTCATTCCCGCCTCTCTGAACATCCTAATCTTCTAATTCATCACCTCTCACCGTCATCCCTTCCTAACGCACGACGAGGGCTGGCCGCACGACTTCCTCGACGTAGGAGGTCAGTAAATAAAAGTCACAAGGAGAGTCATGGTGATAACTCCCACACGTATACACTTGTTAACGTATTTACTAGTTGTAGGAACATTGCTTTTTACAGTTGTAAATTTCAAATAAATAAATGAAAAAAAACAACTAAAATATTGGAAATATTTTTAATTACGAAATTCAATTTAAACAGTTTTTTTTAAGATTGAATTATAGGTTTGCTATTTTTTTTATTAATCTGCTATCCATGAATTTTTAATTTTATCTTTAATACTGAATCCAGTTTTGAAAATTTGATTTCTAATTGGGAAATATAATATTTTGGGATTCGCTGGTAGAAGGTATTTTTTTTAGAGATTATCTATACGTTCATAAATGAAGAACACAACTCAAAAATCGCACCTCCATCTATTCAACGTGTTTCGTACTAAGAGAACACGATATATTAAAAATTAAGAATTCACGCAGTATTTGTTCAGAATATAGTGAGAGGATTCATAAAAAATTTCCAATCTGTGTTATTACCGCACTTCGATCCCTTAAAAGGAAATATGGCAGTTATCAAAGATTTTTTTCTCAATCTCCCTGAGGTTGTTGAATATATGTGGTTCAGTCCGCAATGTTGGATATTATCTGCGCTTTTATACGTCATAAATTGCTTATTTTTGTAATTCCCTCACTGGCTCTTTTCAGATTTTCAACCGTTTGTCAAAGTGTAAGATTCGTTTAGAGAGTTTTGGTTTCAACTTGTATGTTTTTATCACGCATCACATTTGTTGATTGTAAGCGGAAGGTTATAAGGTTATAATATAATATGTGTTGTTATATGTGCATGTGTCATTTTGAAAAAAAATGGTTTATATTGTAACAAATGTGTTTTCGTGATCAATCTGTAAAATTCATATCAACTAAGGGAAAGATAGCTAGTTGTTGGTTAACAAAGCATAGCCTAATTGCTTGAGAGGGGGGCAAAAGGTTATATTTAAATGGGCGCGTATTAGAACATTTTTTTTTTTTTTTTTTTTTTACAATTTTTTTGATCTAATTTCTTTTTTTTTTTTTTTTATTAAAAATAATAATGTAATTGTGATAGTAATAAAAAGTAACATTCAACTTTCCCTCATGTTTTTAATACAAGGCAATGCCTCTTTTATATTTTTTTTATGTTATTATTGAAAAACTTTCCATTGCAAGCATTCGTTGTTTAGAGTTAACTCGAACAATGACCACTGTTTATAATATTGATATTTTTTATTTATTTCTATAGCAGAATAATTCTTTTGTTTAATCAATAAACTTATTAGGAAGTAGAAGGTAAATTGTTTTTTTTTTCAATAATAAACAATATGATAAAGAATAATTTTTTTTTTTTTAAATGAAATCAATTTAATCAAAAAAAAAAAAATAGATACGAGCACACCATAAAATGGTTGCAGTTTCTAAAATATCTATGTCGAGGTCTTTAATAATATTTCGTGTGTTTATTAGCCTTAATTATGTGTTTACTTAATAATAAAGAGAAAAAAAAGATACATAGTACTTATTTAATTCTATAAACATACACTATGGTGAAATTGTAAGTTTTAAATAATATACTAGTTTATGGATTATTGTCCTATTTATTTAATATATGTGACATTGTTTTTTTTTTTCTTTTATTTCTTTAAAAAATAAACAAACAGCTTGTTTGTGTTTTTAATTAGTAAACATTTAGTATAATTAAGTAAAAAATGGCTTTTTTGTGTTTAGAGTGGGGGGAAGTGCAACCAGTAAATAATATTGATTTCTATCTTTGTTTAGAGAAGGATGCTTTTAGATACTAATCTATTTTCAATTTAAAGAAAAAAAATAATATAAGAAATAATATAAAAAACCTGATGTGAAACACTCACACAAACTTTCTCTTACTCCAGTTCTCAAAATTATAATTGAAAAAATTTTATAGCTAGAATTCCAAATTTAATGAAATTCGTCGCGAAACTAGAAAAAAACTGTTAAGTAAAAATTCACTTCCGGTTAACTAATTTTCTTGAAACTCAGAATTTTGGCCATCTTTGTATTGCTAATTAATTTTGTTTGATGATAGAAAATTGTATAATCAACTATGATAAACACTTTAGAGAAAAACATAACCCCTCCCTCCACCATAAAAGTGCCTTAAATGAATTTTCTCAGAGAATTGTTAGAAATAAGGTAATTTTGACATTAAACTGAAATTTGTTTTTCATATTTTAAATTGCCATAACTTTTGAAAAACCTAACCGATTTTAATTTTTTTTTTTTTTTTTTTTTAGAGGCTCAATTACTATAAAAATATGCAAAAAAAAATATAATGTTCCATTTGAAAAAAAAAAAGTTGGATGCTGTATCTCGGGATATTGGGGTATAAAAAAATGGATCAATCACTGAAAATAAACTAGACTAAAAATGATTAAATACGTGTTTTCTATTTTTTCGAAATTTCCCGCCGTTTAAAAAAAAAGTGGGTGGAGCATATAACTCTGGTCACCCTATATACACTGTGATTGGCTAATTATTTATGGCTAATGAATTTCTATGAAAAATCTAGTTTTAGATTTTTTTTTTTTTTGTTTTTTTACTAATTTTCTCTTCGTAGGTATTTTATAAATTATCAAATTGTGCAATATAAATTTTTGTATAAAAAAATGCAAAAAATCAAGTTATTTCTGACATATTATTTAGAGTTTTATACAGTTAATGTGACCTAAATAAAGAAAAAGCTGAGTACTTTCATTGCATTATTGAAAAAAAAGGAAAAAGAAGAGAATTAGGCGGATCTAAAATGCATGTCCACCATTTTCGTATTTAACCGTTTATACTAATGGAACAAAATAAAATTGATGTTAAACATCGGACAAAAATTTCTCTAGGAACTTATAATTTTCAGTTTAAAAAAAAAAAAAATCAGTAAAACATATCCATTTTTACTGTCTCTTACTCCTCCTATTAAGAGGAAGTATTGTAATGGTGTCAAAAATTTTCGATATCGAATTTTCACTGGAAATACACGTTTTTGGGGTCCCCTGAGTCCAAAAATGTGGTTTTTAGAAAATGTGCGTGTGTATGCTCAAACCTGAAAAATCGCAGGATGTCCAAACTTGATATTTCCGTTTAGATACCACTATGGAATCCGACGAATTATCTGTCAAAATATCTCTACCGGAAGTATCACTTTACTTAATTTTTTTTTTTGCGATTTTTTTTTTTAAACTTGGTTTATCAATTACAGATACTAAGAGCTATAAATTTTATTTGAAACATTTCTCTGGGAATAGTCATTTAAGGCTGCTTTTGACTACTCAGTGGTTATGTTTTCTCATAAAATGCTATTTCCCTTTGAGGTACAAATTGTATTATGTAAATAATATTAATTAAAAAATTAAATATGTTGCCAAAATTTCGTATTTAAAGAAAATCGATTGACCGGAAGTACGTTTTTTACTGAACAGTTTTTTTTTCAGTTGACCTTCGTTATTCTCCATAAAAACATCGACGGATTTCTTGAAATTTGATAATACTAACCATGTATACGGGAATCTATAAGTTTTGATGAAACTTTGTCCGAGAAAGTTCATTTCAAGAAGTTGAAGGGTCGAGAGCGTGGGGGAGGACGGAAGTTATTCTTTCCTCAAACAAGTCACGTTATTTAGATTATCCTATAGAATAGATATAAATTGAAACAAGTAAATTTTTAACCAGAATTATGAATATTTCGCACCAGATTTTTTTCCTTTAAAATGGTACATTCTGGAATTCAATTACGTAATTCCAGTTCTATGGAAATAGGAGCTTTTTAATTTCAAAAGAAAAAGGTTCCATGAAAAGAAAGTGAAGCATTTCTTGTTATTCACTCTTCAAATCATCCAAACTCTTATCAAATTCCTTTTTTTTGTTTATTTCTTCACTTTTATAACAATATCGTGAAAAAAACAAAATTTTGATTTTATGTTTTCGACTTTCACAGGTTTTTAAAAATAAGTAAATTTTCATATCAACTTCTTAGAAAAAAAAAGAAGTATAACTAATTGTAGAGATGCAAAGTTTGGGTACACTGCGGGCAGCCACAAAAAGTGGCGGACAGGGCCGCATGCGTCCTCGCGGACTATGAATTAGACATCCCTGGTTTATGGAATAGAAAATGAGAGAGACTAATTTCCATCTTTTAACCAACTTTTCGACAAATTTATTCCATTTTCCATTCATTAGTGTAAACGGCCTTTAAACTGAACAATTCACTTAACTTGCTGAAATAGTTAATATACTTAACAATTTTATCAAATAGATTTATAATATCCAAGATGTATTGGCCAAAATAAACATAAGTATTAATCCTGGACTAGACTAAGGTAATGAAAATATGCAAAAAAAAACCTGGGAACCCAATGAGGGTCATTAGGTTAAAAGATAAAATAATAGAAAGTTGTGGAAACCTTTAAATTACCTTGGAGTTTTCCAGCAAGAAAATTGTTTCTCGAATGGAGAAATAATGGAAAGCGTAAGGGCAGCTAGCCAGATGTTCGAGGTGGTTAAAACATGTAGTAGGATCCGAAGAGCGGAGAGAAACACAAAAATACCAACTTAGGCCATAGTATGATGGGAGATTGTGTATATATACAGCCGAACTAGCCCTACAAGAGGACAGTCTTTACAACAGTTTACGACCAGTTCACACAAGTCAGCAACCTTCAACCTTCACAACCAGTCTGTCTCTTTATATATATCTCGTTACCTAACTTCTAGTATACTTGTAAAGTCCTAGTAGTTTGTGCGTTCTTTCATTATACAGTGTTCAGCATTTATTCTAGTTTATTTTATCTTAAAATCCTTTCCACTCTAAATTTTCTCTCCGTCTCACATCCATCCATCTATTATAAACAGGCTTTCTAAACCGCCGAGAGGTGATCAAGGAAAAAAAAAAATGGCTGAAGAACAACGTTCCTATCTATCCTGACTTGCACAAGTGAGTCATGGACCTTGACTACCACGAAGAATCATTCGGAAGTACAAGCCGCAGAAATGAGGTACTTAAGGAAGGTAGCAAGCACGTAAGGCAAGGAGGGACAAAATTTATAACACGACGATCAGGGCAAATCTTGAAAGCAGCAGGTCAGCCATCGAAAAAGGTAGAAGAGAAGAGGTTAAAGTGGACGGTGCACTTAGTGCTCTCATGGATCCTCAATCGAATAGCAATGATCACGTACGAAAGAAAGGTGGAAGGAAGGTAGGAAAGAGGAAGGACCAGACTGAGATGGGAGGACGGAGTCAGGGAAGGGTACAGAAGAAGAGGGATAGATTGGGGAAGAAAAGAGAAGAATTAGCGCAAGCAGGCAGAGATGGAAGACGCTCTATATGAACAAACCCCTCAACACTATGTAAACGGTAAAATGGGTATGATGATGATGATGATGAGGTTTATAATATAGTTTTACTTTTTGGAACCATTTAGAAGAGAACACTATCTTAATGCATATCTTGCTGACTCGGATACTGAATTCAACTGTATCGAGAAGCTGTTCACGGTTAGGTCCGTCTCACAGATAAATACAGTATACAAATATATTATTAATGCTCTAAGAATTAGTAGTTTCATTCTCTCTGTGATTAACTAATTTATTTATTTTATTAAGAACACTTTGTTCAGTTTATGACAGTAGTTATGAGTTTTATTTCTTTTTATGTATTATGTATATTTTTGTAAATTATAAATCCAAACTGCTTGCAAAAGGAATGTTATTCCTGTATGCAATAAATAAATAAATATAGTTTACTTTGAGTGAAAGTCGTTTGAGTGTGCCAAAAAATTAAAAAAACCAACAAAACATTACTTTTTATAATTTAAAGATAAGGAAATAAAACTTGAAGACATTGTCATGAAATTAAATATACTATTTAATGATTATATCATAATATACACTAGCCATACAGAAACAATCAGTATTTACACTCAAGCGGATTTAATTAAGAATTTTATTTACCCTTTGTCATTTGTATATAAGGAAGTGTAAATATTCCTTATTTAAACATTATGGTCTGCTAGTTTACTCATTTGTATTATATATTATATATTTATTACTTTATTGTTTTTAAAATAGTTTGCATTTGTATTAGTCTAATTTCAAGGATAAATAATTTTTACTACAAGTATTTCCTTTTAGTATTTATTACTAGAACGTATTTAAATTCAATAATGTTCAATTCAATTGTTTTTAGTATAGCAGTCAATAATACAGAGGCTTTATTTTTCTAGGACTATTAATTGATAGTGCTTTATATTCTCTATGGATAGGATATCCAAGGCAAATTGTACAATATATATATAAAACCTTATTTATAATTAGTGCTCACTTCAGCAATATTGATGTTTTTGGTGTTCGTTACGACCGTTGTATTCAATGTTGAAAATGGATTTTGAGGTTCGATCAAACAAAAAGAACTCTTTTTACTTTCTCTTACTCCTAGTAAGAGGAAGTATTGTAATCGTGTCAAATTTTCGATATCGAGTTTTCACCGGAAATATCCATTTTGAGGTCCCCTGAGTCCAAAAAAGTGGTTTTCAGCGAATGGTCTGTGTGTGTGTGTGTGTGTGTCTGTGTGTGTGTATGTATGTGAACAGCATAGCTCAAAAACGAAAAATCGTAGAAAGTTCAAACTTGATATTACGTTTAGGTATCACCATGGGATCTGACGGTGCGTTATGTGTCAATATTCCTCAACCGGAAGTACCACTTTACTAGTTGTTTTTTTTACGTTTTTGCAATTTTCTCAAAAATGGCTCCGAAGATTTTCTTTAAACTTGCTATATCAACTACACATACAAAAGAGCTACAACTTTTATTTGAAACATTTCTCCAGGAAAATTCATTTAAGGGCACTTCTGGGGGAGGGGTGGGGTTAGGTTTTCATCTTAACTGCTGTTTCAGTATATTAGACAATTCTGTCATCTAAATAATGTTAATTAGAATTAAATATGTTGTTGAAATTCCGAGTTTGAAAAAAAATAGATAACCGGACGTGCGTTTTTACTGAAATATAATTTTCAGTTTTCTGGTATTTTCTCGAAAATGGCTCCAACGATTTTCTTTAAACCAGCGTTGTTAACTATACATATAAAGAGCTACAACTTTTATTTGAAACTTTTCCCCTGATAAATTCATTTAAGGGGACTTTTGGGGGAGGGGGGTTATGTTTTTCTTTAAAATGCTATCACAGTTGATTATACAATTCTGTCATCCAAATTGAAATAACTAGAAATTAATATATGACCCAAATTCCGAGTTTCAAGGAAATTGTAAGCCGGATATTTTTAAACTGGACAGTGTGTTCCACTTTCGACGAATTTCATTAAATTTGTATACTAACTATAACGTTGGTCAAATATACTTTTGAGTACTGGAGTAGATAAATTTGTGTTGATGTTTCACAACAGATTTTTTTTATTATTATTACATTCTCTTATTGCTGTTAGAAGAAGCATTGCGATCGTGTTAAATTTTCGATGTCGAGTTTTCACCGGATATACGTGTTTGAGGTCCACAGAGTTCGAAATAGTGGTTTTTAGAAAATAGTCTCTCTCTCACTCTCTCGCTCTCTCGCTCTCTCTCTCTCTCTCTCTCACCACGAATACATATGTAATGTATGTATGTGAATAACATATGTCAAAAACGAAAAATCACATAAAGTTCAAACTTGATATTCTATATTGCTAATCACCATGGGAACCGTCAGGAAGTTAAAAATGGCTGTTAAAAATGAAATTAAATATATACAGCTTAATACCCAAAAGTCGCGGAAAGCCATGGCTAATTTATCTGACTTAATGGAAACGAAAAATTTTGGTATAACATTTATAAAAGAACCCTACAACTTGGGAAGTAGAATAGCAGGATTTCCTAGTAAATATAGAGTGTATCAAGTCGGATCTAATATTAAAAGAGCTGGATTGTTATAAAAAGCACAGAAATAGATGCGATTTTAGTTTTACAAGCATCAGACGAAGATTTTATGCTGGTGCAATTAACATATAAAAACTTTAATTTAATGGGAATTAGCGCCTATTTCAATTTTAATAGAGATATTACTATTGATTTGAACAAATTTAAAAATGTTCTGAATTATTCAAATATGTACCAATGATTTGTTGCATAGTTTCATTGTTGTTGCTCGATCAACTTATTGGTATGATAGATTATTAAATAATAGAGGTCAAATACTGGAAACGTTTTTAATGCAAGAATCTTTGTATGTAATAAATGAAGATATGGGTATCCCCTCTACTTTCCAAACCTCTAATGGAGAAAGTTATATAGATATAATTCTTCCTATCGAAAATTTTGTTAGTTTTTTTGTTAAAAACTGGAACATCGGTGCTGATGAGAGTGTATCCGATTAATATTTAATAACATTTGATTTAGAAAAAGGAACAACACTGTTAGTAAATCAACAGCTAAGAGATCGATCTACAAATTCGATTAAAAAAAATTTCAGTTATCAATTCAAACAAAATTTTCTAAATTACTCGACACTGACGACATATCATTTTTTTCAGCTTGATAGTATGTTAACAGAATTTATTAAAAATAATTGTAATAACTTTAATAAAATTGTGGGAATGTTTATAAACACTTTGAGGGAAGCTTGCAATAATTGCAATAATTCCATAAAAATTGCTAAAACATACAAAAAAAATTTGGAAAACAAGTTCCTTGGTGGAACAGTGAAATCTAAATTTAAGGAAAAATCTGAAAAAAGAGAATTACGAGATGAAAAAATGTATAGTGAAATGATTAAGAAGGCGAAACTTGGAAAGAAGGTCGTAATGAAACAAGGAAAACTAACGTGTGGGATTTTATATACAGGACAATATGGGAAAAGTTAAACCAATGGTACCTATTATGACAATAAAGAAATTAAATGGAGGATATACAGAAAATCTGAAGGAGACTTACGAGTATTTATCAGAAAAACTGATTCCTCAAGACGCTGTACTGGATGATAGTGAGGAACACAATTTAATAAGATTAAATAATAAAGAAGAAATTGTAACAGAAGATGACATTCCATTTTCTAAAGATGAAGTTGAATCAGTTATTAATAATATGTAGAATAAAAAGGCTCCTGGCTTAGATTGCATAACAACTGAAATAAAAGTAAAGTAAAGTAATGCCTATTTTTTCAGGCGGGCTTAACGTCCAACTACCAAATTAGGTGTCGTGGACGGGGGCGGAAGCACCTACTTTACTATTAACATTTTTTTAAACAAATATAAAATTTAGTTATACGCTGGACTCGAACTGGGGCCTCCCACTTACAAATCCATGCTCATAACCAATACACCAACACCCGCCCAACAACTGAAATATATAAAGAGGTTTTTAATTATTGTCCATTGCAATTAAAACTTAGTATGATGAATGCATACTAAGTTTTAAATGCATAGAAAAGCGATATTTCCTAAAATATGGAAACGTTCAGAAATCAAATTAGTAGTTAAACCAGGGAAGGTAACATTAGATACGTACAAAAAATTCAGACCAATAAGTCTTCTACCAGTAGGAGGGAAGGTTTTAGAGAAATTAATCATAGATAGGATTATGTTCAAATTATATTCTGAAGAGGGTTGAGCCTTAACCAGTTTGGTTTTAGATATCAGTCTAATACCACGGAAGCAATAGTAGAAGTGAAGGAATTAATAGAAACATATCTTAACAATAAAAGAAAAGTAATGCTTTTAACTTTAGATGTGGAAGTGGCTTTTGATGCCTGCATAGTGGTCAGAAATTTTGTCTAAACTGAAGTCGCAGCGGTGTCCTAGAAATCTTTATCTATTACTTTAGAACTATTTCACAGACAGAAAAGCAACTTTATTTACTAATCATACATTGTTTCTAAATGTGATCAAAGGATGCCCGCAAGGCTCTTGCTGAGGCCCAGGGTAATGGAAGATCATGTTTGATTCAACAATAAAATAAATTTTTCCTCCCAGGTAAAAGCTGTAGCATTTGCTAATGACTTGTTAGTAATAATCTGGGGAAAGCAGATGGCTGAAATAGAATGCTCGCAAATTACAGCTTGAGAGAAATTTTAATCTGGTCTAATAAGAAAAAATTTAAATTTAATTTAAGTCCTCTTATATGGTCGAGGCAAGGAGGCGTTCTAATAATAATTTGCATATCTCTTATGACGGAAAACCAAACAAGTGGACAGAAGCAAATGTCTGGATGTAATAATTGATAAATTCTTTAATTGGAAAGAATATATTGACTATATAACGGATAACTGTCCAGCTTTGTTGAACAAATTGGGCAAGGTTTATTGGTGATTGGGTAGTGACTCCCTTGAGATAATTTACTACGGCCCAATCCTTCCTACCATAACATACGCGGCTCCTGTATGGTGCATCACAGCTTGTCAAAAAAAAAGAAGAAAATAACGTTAACAACTTATCAAGAGTCCAAAGGCTGAGCGCAATAAGAATGATAAAGGGTTTTAGGATGAATTCTGCAGCTCTTGCGGTGCAAAGATGGTCCCAATAGAGCTGGAGGTAAAAAAATTTGCAATACCTTGAAAGAGATATCTTCTTGAAAGAGAAAAGTTGAGTACCAGCTTTATTCTCAGCAAGATACAGACTTGCCTTCACCGTTCTCTAGTTGAAGCATCCAGGAAATATGAGAAAAGAAAGGCAGAGGAAGACTACCCTTATAAAATTGTTTCTTTGGATAGCAGGATAGGATACGAAGGACAATACAGATTACAAAGCTGTTGTTCAAATAACCAAGCTGAATTAGAGATATCTTCCGTGATAGCCTGCTTCTTTTTGTGGTCATCGACCGGTTTCGGGCGTTCGCCTATCATCAGGATGCTTTTTGTCAAACAGTGTGATAACATAGATTTGCACAGAGCAAATTTAGTTGGCACACTCTATGTAGTTGAAACACTATGTTACACACTGTTGGACAAAAAGCTTCCTGATGATGGGCGAACGCCAGAAAACCGTTCGATGACCACAAAAAGAATCAGGCTATCATGGGAGATACCGTAGTTGCTCTCCAGCTCTGCGGAACCAACTACAACAACCAAGCTGAATTGTTTGCCATAGCTTAATCTTAGGAATGTTTTATGTATTAAAGATTCCTGGTCCTCCAGTTTTTTAGGGATTGATGATTAATTAGGCCAGCTCCTCAACCATCATAAAAATATTCTATTGCTAAAATACCGAACATAGATTATCGTTGAGGGAGAAAGACCTCAGCATTTAGGAAAATCCTTAAAAGAAAATAAAATGTATTAAAGATAAGCAGTAAATAACAAAATTTTATAGTTATACTTAACCCTCACATCTTTAATGTGTTGAGTTATAGTATATTATACTTTTTTTTCTTTTTTTTAAATTTAAGTCGCGTCAACCTCTATGGTCATTGGCACCCGGAGCTTTCTCAGTGCAATGCCGGCATCTGGACAGTGTTCTCCGTTACAAACAACATTTTTGTAATATAACGTACACTTTCTTATGAGCACACTTGTGAGAACACACCGAATTGTTACGAATTCAACGATTTTATTAGCATAATTTGTATTATATGCACATGCTTTCTATTTCGTTTAATATTAATGTCTGACCGAATTGTATTTTAGACTTACGCCTTAATATTATAGAGTAATCTTAGCTTGCTTATACAATGTGGTATTACTGGTGAAACAGTCACGCTTTCTCTTTCAACATACGAAATGAATGGTTCATTTTTATATAAGCCATTCAGAATGATAGTTGACGCTTCTTTCTATGCCACAAACCTAATTCTTTAAAGCGATTTCTATATCCTTCCCTTTCGTACAATAATCACTAAGACCAAAAAAATCCCACAAATATCACACTGTCTCCCTCTTTAATGTTAGTCTCTCGTCTCTCCTACCTTAACTGAGTATCATCATAAGATTTTGCGTAATCAGTGATAACGGACATTTTCTTGGAATTCTTTAGAGAATGGTGGATAGTTTCTCTTATCCTACTTCTCGCATCCTGCACAACTTTCCAATTATCAATAAAAAGAATTATTTTGCGATCCTGTAAAGATTTCACAGAACACATGTTTTAAGATTCAATGAGTGCGAGAAAATATTTATAGGAAGTGTCTGTATTATATGGGAGGATAAGTCTTAGAAATTAAAAATGCCATGAAGTTCAAACATGGTACCATCAGGCAGGTATCATCAGCGGATCTGACAGACTTCAATCAAAATCCATCAACCGGAAGGGCGTCTTTATTAATTGTTTTTTTTTATATACTTTTTCAATTATGTCGAAAACAATTCAAAAATTTGCTTTAAACCACTAATATTTGTGAGTTTATAAGTTTTATTTGAAATATTTTTGCGAGAAAATTGATTTTAGAGTATCTAAGAGAAATGTTTGACACCGAGACTTACTCATGAAGTGCCTTTTTTCGTTTCAGTATCGTTCCAATACTTTTAAGTAATATTAAATTCGTTGCTAAAATTATATACTTAATATGGCGTTCCATATGGTTGGCTTCTAGAGTCACATTCCGCCAATATTCCCTATCACCTAAAACTCCCTCTCATATCCATGTATTCCAATACTGAGTCCTCGGAGCCAATTTTGAGTAATTCTTCTACTGTGACTCCCCAATTTTTTCCCGGCCGTTCTCTTCTCCGTCTGCTTGGCGGTAGCCAGACCTACTTGTTATTGGCTAACTTTCATTTGGCATTGTTTTTTTACATCTCCTTATCACAGTAATTTTTTGTGGGGTATTGTTTCCCCCCACATCTTCATTTATCTCCATTCTCTCTTTAATCTGGGAATTGGGAATTGTTCTATGGAAATTAAGAAATAAGTTTATTTTACTCCTAACTCCTTATTTTATGTAATGAAAATTACAAACAAAATAAAAAAAATGCGATATATTTCGTTTTTAAATTATGCTATTAAGGCTAATGTTATACATCGAATACAACGCTTTATCCCTTTTAAATGTAGATTTATTATGAATTTAAAATGAAAACCAATTGAAAAAAAAAAGTTTAACACTAAATTTTATGTGATTTTTTTTTTAATTATTTTGTTAAAATAATATAATTTTAAAGAAATCATAAACTCCCTTAATTACTGGAAATCAAATATAAATGCAAAATCTTTGAAATGAAATTCTGTTTAGTTGTTACTACTGTGAAGATGTAGTGGTGGAAGATTAAACCAGGCTTGGTAATTTTGCTAAGTGGGTGCCTTAGGTGCTGCCGGTTTCACAGCTTCCTTGTGCCTCTCACTACGTCACACGGTCGTCCCAGTCACCCACCCACACAGAGATCTGGTTCAGTACTCTCCATCAGACCACTCACTGTCTTCGTCTGTCTGTTTCTCTCTCACTTCCTCTCTCTCTTCTGCGTTGCTGTTGGCTTGCACCCTCCTTTATATATATATATACAACCTCCTCCTACTTCTCTTCTTCCACTACTAACACTCGTAATTACGTAGTTTTACCAAAACGTTCATCTCCCATTCCACTATACTACCCAACTGCACCCCAACCAAACTGCGCCATCTGCCAAGACAGGTATCTTCTTGAATAAAATACGAATGAACCATATAAATTATTGATTAACGTCTAAAGTTAACGTTCACTGCGTATCTAAACTATCATGACGGACAGGATGATGTTTTAAAGATCTTTAAAATGTTATCAGTTAGTTAACGTGATTACTTTGTTATTTTTATCATTTGTTATGTAATATTTAAAAATTAAAAATATCAATAACTATTTATGATGCATCTGGAAAAAATTGTTGATGATCATTCACTTTTGCAAAAATACTAGAAAATATGAGTGTTCGAGTTGCAATCGCGAGCATAGTTTAAAATAAAATGAAATTTGCCCATATTGACTGCAACAGTATTTTAATATGGTCGAAACGTCGATTTATACAAAAGTTAATTTATATAAAACATATTAAAAACAGAAATGAAAAATTGAAATCTTTAATAAATGGAAGTATATAAAGATGTCGTCAACACTTCACACTTTTTTAAATTTTCATATTTGATCCCCCCTCCCTTCTCTCTGTTACTTCAGATGGTTATTTGTAAAATACTTGAACGGATACTGTTTTTTAAAATTCATTATCGTTTCTTGATGTAAGTGAAATGGGCTGAAATCAGTCCTACCCCAAGTTCACTGCAATTCTCCCTCAAGCTCGTAAGGGGGTAAACCAGGAAGAACTGGAAGGAGAAGCTCAAGAGAGAAGGTTAGTTCAGCCCCTGTATATAAGAGCTGGTAATTCTAAAGAAGGGATCATTATTTTAATCACCGTCAAACTGAACAACATACAACGTACTTTCATTCTGCCAGTCAGTCTATCACTCTCTACTCACGCTACCATACTTTTCTCGCGTAATAATAAAAAGGGAAAATCCTTGCAGTGTTTGTTATTTTGCACTTAATAAATACAGTGTTCAATAAGTCTAGAGTTACTTAACAGAATTATTTTTCTCCCGACCAGCCCCTCCAAAATAACCCATTACATAAGGAAATTCCAAGATCGAATTTCATCATAATAACTGTTGTATATCATAATTGGGTGGATGAAATGGTTTAATACCATTGGCAAATTTAGATCTTAATTGAAAGTTCGATTTTTTATGTTTGTTAGTTTTATCTGGTATATTGTTTATTTAGAAATGTTAATTTAAGTCCATAATGGAAGACCAGTTAGTTACGTATATTTCGATTGTATTACATAACACCACCTTCTCTCATTATATTAGTTTTAAAGAAATAATTGTACGCTTTAACTTAAGAAGAAGTATACTTGCCTTTGACGTCATTATGTTGTAATAAAGTTTTTCTGTATATTTTATCTCAAGAAGAAGGAAAGAAAAAAAAATATTAATAAATAAATTTATAACGTTTTAGCTTAGTCATTAAAAGTTGCCAAGTCTTTCAGTTCAGTTTGTATATCATATCTCAATTATAAAAGTTGTAATGCTTTTAAATACTGTCCACGAGGTGTTAATAACTTGTAAATTTAAAGTGTCGCCAAAGTTATGAAGTTAAAAAGGACAGCCTTAGTAAATTGTCCGTATTTGCTTCAATGCACACAGATTGTATGGGATTATCATTACGAGTCATCCAGAAATTTCAATAGTATTCGCTTGTTAATGATTTGTATTTGAAGTTTCAGTCCTTATTTGAATTTTGTTCATTAATTTTGTTAATTTTTAATGCTTTTAAACTAAAAGTAAAAATCTTCATTGTCACTCTCTTTTTAATAATAGGCACTAAAAGAAATCTTATAAGTAACAATTACATGTAAACTCTTAATGGAATGAATAGCCATTTGCCTTGTTTCATTAGCAACCGTATCAATGCACTACCAAGTGCACTTCAACCACGCATTATATTCTATGACACGCCCATTGCAATGTATTGGCGAATGGGTTTCAGTCAATTACTCATCTCGAACCTGTCTTTGGTGG
Organism: Triatoma infestans; assembly: GCA_011037195.1. NCBI lineage: Eukaryota > Metazoa > Arthropoda > Insecta > Hemiptera > Reduviidae > Triatoma > Triatoma infestans. The sequence continues at coordinate 47,744 of JAAEAF010001769.1, forward strand.
TAAGAGAAAGTGAATATAAGCAGACTATCTGAGATGTTTGTAGTCAGTCACAAATCCAACTTTATAGAGGACGAAAGTCTCCAACAGTCAGTCACCAAGTCACTTTTGAAGGAGCGAGTCTCCAATTTCACTTTAAAGAGTAAACATCGTGGCTACATCACTCAGACTTGGAAAGTAATACTATAAGACTAACACTATTAGAACAAGTAACAGTTCTGTCACATCACTCTTCAAGTGACTCATGTCAACACTAAACCATTCTACATTCAACACCTACCGACCAACCTTCGTCGTATCCACTTCGCTCGGTCACATTCTCTACTCATCCTCCATACACTCTTCTCTCCTTCAGTCAATAAAATCGTAAAATATATAGAATTGTGAGTTTAGTGCTAGTTCGTGTGTTCATTCAATATCACCAACAAATCCTTGCTACCATCAAAATTCCTTATTCTTGGGATCACATAACCATACTAAGTGACTCAAACCAAATGGTCAATGATTTTTTTTTTTTTTTTTTTTTAACATTTTATAAAGAATTAAAATCAGCTTACTTTATTTATGTTAGCTGAAATAATAAAGAAAGAAATTCATAAAAATAAAAATAAAAATTTTTAGAAATGAATCACATTAATAGAAGCAGCATTTCTATCAATTTAAAAAAAAACAGATATTGCTGATTATTGAAATAATGACACCGCTTATTTCCCAACGTTGCTAAATGAGATATAACTTATCACTAAACTGTAAACTGCCACTTTTGTTTTGATCCACTTGAATGTCATAATGAAAATGACCTGGCTTCCAGCTCGAAAGCTCGATATTAAGGACATTTTGTCATTTAATTTTAACCATCATATTTGGTAGAAATCAAAAAAGTTCTCAAAAACAATTGAAATAACAGAAAAAACACTAAAAAAAAAATTGGTCAATTCGTAAATTCATTGAATATTATTTAACTTATTATATATATAACTTTATCATCCAAGTATAAAACATAACAAAAAATTTACTTCTAGTTTGTATGATTTCTGCTACAGGCACATTGGTTGAACAGAAGTTAACTAACAAGTTGCCGCAAACGCTCAATGAAACGGTAAGATTTATAACATTATGTTAAAATTTTAACATAATATTAACAAACATCGTATTAGCGTACTTTAAACATATGTTGATAAAACCGTCCTTATGGGAATGATATGATCTGAATTTCCTCTTAAGTTAGCATTCTTGAAGAAGCGCTACAAAAAAAAAAAAAAAAAGAAGAAGTAATCTAATAAATATATAGTAAATTGATATTTCCAGATGATCAATTTTAAATCGACCCCACCCTTATATGTTTAACAGAATAAATAGCAAATTTGAACTGTTTGCTTTCTACTACTGTAATTAGATAAAGTAAAAAAAAACGTTTCTTATAAAAGAAGCAGCTTATTATTATTCGCGAAAGGGGAGGGCAAAACCCTACGCTATCCAAAGCCCCCCAGGGCCCATATAGCTACCCCTAAAGAATAACAACCACTGGGACTAGAATACAAATCCAGGCCCAGGATTCAACCATCTAAGTTTCACAACAGACCGAACAAATCG